>OZ017740.1:244035602-244115602 GCA_963969285.1 Odontomyia ornata | reverse complement strand
TCTGGGGTCGAACAAAACAAGGCGACCGAAGTTGTAAAAATTGTAGGCAACTCTACCAGGGACAACTGACTTGTTCATGGAACAAGAGTAACAAGTAAAAAGAAGTGGAAGCAGGGTGACCTCGTCTTTACCCGGTGAGGCTCATGGCCCACAAATGAGAGAGGGGCAACCGGGTGGTGATGGAGCCCCTGCGCACCCGCCCAACCGGATTAAAATCCATATTTGTTGCAGTGGCCAGGTATTCCTCTTCTGAGTAGAAAACTCATACAACTTAACTTGCATAAGCTTTCCCATCAGAAGAGAAGTACCCCGGTGACCAATTTATGCCATAGAATTATGCAGTTCGATTGCATAACTCTATGTCATAAAGAGGCACTCTGCTTGGGCCACTCAACCCGCGAAGTCACCTGAAACAAAGAGGTTACCCGGCGGCTGGCTCATGTTTGGTGGTGTGAGCCTGCCACCGTACGGGGTCCTATACCTGGTCAAATCCAACGTAATGGAAAGACCGAAGGGTAAGGGTATCAATTCATTTTATTCATTTTTAAATCGTTTTTCTTGTCATTGTGCTCTACATCGTATTTCAATAGCGTTTTGTTTAAAAACATATCAATCTCCGCATTTGTTTTCACCTTCTAACACCTTTAAGTTACTTTACAAAAATATACTCTATCAATAATAATTTATAATTATAATTCGAACTTAATGGTCGTTACTTCAGTCTCAATCCACAGCGGCGTACGATTCATATACTCTTAACTATTTCAATTTATTTTCATAGTTGCTTAATATCTTGAATAAAGGACTAACATCTTCTAGTTATCAACTTTTTAATTTGGTTTATATATTCGAAAAGCAATAAACTCATAGTTAGGCGTTTTCATCCTATAATCAAAGCTCGCTATCGCGCAAAACATGAACTATTTTCGTATTTGTTGCTTTTCGGTTCTAAGAACAATCTAAAGACTCATCCTCAGTGTCTGGGGGCATGTAGTCTACCGAAAATTTAAACTATGCAATACGAATCACAAGTTAATCTTCACTAACATGTTTATGCTAAAAATTATAAAGGAAGTTTCTCCGACAACCTTCCAGTTGAACACTCTTCAAATGAGTTGAATTATCTTTTGATAATAATTATAATTCACGTATAGCAACGAACAAATACGAAAACGATAAAAACGTCAACATTGAACAAAATAAATCATTTCTTGAAGCTTCGATAAAGCTAAAATTAACTAAACTTCCTTTCATTTCATGTTTTGCTCGCAGAGAGAATACAATTAAAATCCGCTTTTCGTTCAAAATTATATAAAATATAAGTTATAAAATAGTATGGACAATGCAAACAAAAGGTACTCACATCTCCTTGTCCGACGACGAGCTCTCGCTGACGAAGCAGGGGATTCTACCAGATGAAAGTTCATTTCGTTTTCGCTAAATGGGTACTTTAAAATTTTTTAAATCTTATTAATTTTTTGTTCACTGTTTTATCATTTAACATTAATAATTATTTAAATATAAAAACAACTAGAAACTTTAATTTAACGTCACTCTATGCGAATAAACGTCCTTCCCGTGATTGTTTTCTTTTCTGTTATCTTGGCTCAGGTCTGGCTCGATTTAGTACTTTTAGGAAATCTGACGTTTTCTCGCTCGCATGCGTGAATGAATGTAAGCCTTTGAACACTTATACTCCCAATTTCCTTTTTGCTACTGATCTCTTGCAAACAACACCGTATCTAACTTTGATGGAAAAGTATCTGGTTGCTGTTCCGAACTCCGCTTTGCACCGATTTGGTTTCCGATACTTGATTTGCTTCCGAAATTTACATGAATTTGCCTCAATGTTTTTTTTCCGATTGTCGAGGACCAGAGAATAATACGAAAGATACATAGGCGAATAGATTCGCGCTTCCAAACTCGATATCTCGCACATTGCTGCCCACACGGAAAAGTGATTTTCGTCGATGGGAAATTGAATGGGAACGAGAAAAAATTTATCGTGAGATGAACGGAGTGAACTATGTTTATGCACCAAATTCACGTTTATTTACGTTACAGTTGCGAGTGCTGCGGTACTGAAATTTGCGATCGAGTTCTAAATTTTTGTTGCTAACAAATTGAAAGGAATTTCCACAATCCGGTCTGTAACATTTAATTCTTCACGCCATTTGATTTACAGTTGGGAAGTTGAAACTGTAACCACCACAAATTCTCCACTTCCTGATCACTTTATGATTCGCAACGTATCCATGAACCAAAACGATTGCACTTTACAGATAATTTTTCAACACAACTGTAATTATTTCACGTCCATATTTTCTTCACTTTTCTCTCGACTCTTGTAAAAATTGATATCGCAAATTGATGTATTCTACAATAACGAACGTCTTCAATCAATCATCTATTCACTTTGCAAATGCTCATAAGTAAATCACGTGTAATTCATGTGCTCGACTAGAATTTCCATGTCGCTGGCTCGCGGGCACTCATCTACGCGGCGTCCGCGCTGTGTGGCGGTTTCGAGCAGACTCCCTGAAATCTCCCGGCGACAGCACCAGCAGCACCAACCGGTCATACTCCCGCTACCGCCACTAATACCTAATCGACACCATTCGTGTTAAATGTAATTCAAAATGTGTATTGATTTGGGCTTTCAGTGTGCTCGTGTACTGCAAAGTATTGACGGGTATTGCACGCAATATATAGAAGTCTAAATGCGACCATAACAAATATAGACATTATTCGGTGATGAATGTACAATGTTTTAATTCATTGCTTTAGCATTTGTTATTTTCTGTTGTTACCCTACTTTAAAAATATTATTCCCTAGCGCTTTGTATATTTAAAATACACTAACTAATAACACATTTTCACACTAAGAAAACATGCGAAAGTATGTGATTTTATTATCAGACTTTATTCTGGTTTTGAATTTCTTTTATCTGCTCTCTTTCTCCCCTTGAATTACTCATTGTGTCTTCTCTGATCTTTATACTATACTAAATACTAAAATACTAAATACTAAAATAACACCCAGTTATCCGCGGAATGCAGTGCGTGCCCATGATAGAGTTGACGAAGCGCTGCCGCCCTTGTACCCGATTATCTAAAAACACAGAGTTGAAGTTATCGCTGAACACTTCTTCCTCGGCAGCTGGAGCGTGATATGTGGGAAGGTTTGCTTCAGTTTGTTGTTGAGACGCAAAAAGTTTGTGTAGCGTCTTAGCACCAGGCAGCAGTCATTGGAAAACGGATTTTCCACGCGCAGTTTGTACACGGTGAAGCGGGCACGGTCCTCCATGACCTCGTAGCCAACAATTGGAATGCGGACGCACGAAGCGTCGGCGAATCCGCGCACCTCTATGTCTGAGGGTGTGGTGAGGTTACTGTTTTGGGAATATGCCGATATACTGTGTTCACTCATGCGTCTCGTAGGTGTCGAGGGATTGTTATTAAGCGTGTCGCTGCGATACCGCGTAGACAACTCGTGATTGCTCGCCGACATCGACATCGACATGGCGTTGTTCGCGGTTCCCGCTCGCGACATGATCCCGTGCACTGTCTTATGAACGGAAATTGTCTTCAGGCAGACCTCGGACTTGGCACTAATCAAATTAGCGTTTTGCTCGAACTTCGCGATTAACTTTGAGACATCGGAATCGGATCGCCACGGCGTGTACTTTTTCGCGTGTAAAAGCAACAAGTTCTCTTCAGCTTGCGAGAGATTCGGAAGCGATTGGTTAAGATTTTCGTTCCGGACGATAGTTTTTTTTTTTGGCCACGGGCACGCAACTTGAATTTTTGTCGACAATCACATATGTGAACACTCTCACACACGGGAAAGAAAGAAAGCAACGCGCAACAACCAAAAAGACGTGAAAAAGCGAGCAATAGACACCGATTAAAGCACCTTCACGTCTCGAGCAAACCATAAATTGTCCGATTTTGCTGTTGATCCTTGATCCTTCCTTATATATTTGTCTCTTGAGCATGCTCGAACCAATAGTTCACTTGCTTCTTTATTTTGTATTTCTTCTAAGGTTCCTTTCGAATTAATCGGTCTTATCACCGATTTCACTTCTTCTGGAATTATATCCATTTGGAGGACAATTCTTTTGTATGGATCCGACCGATCCGATGGATTATAGTAGCGTGCATCAGGACTTTTCGTCTTCGTTTCCAGATTCTCCCTAATATAATTTCCACATGTTGGCAAAGTGTAAATAAATAAAATGTTTACTGATTCTGAGAAATGCGCGACGATTTTAACAATTTCACGCATTTGAATGTTTAAAACTACTGCATCTGCAGGATTTTTTTACAACTTGGTGCTACTATTTTAATTCCTTTCGAGGATGTTAACACTTTTTCCTTAGGTTCGTATCTGTATGTTCCAAAACGTATCATTACTACAATATATATATATATATATATATATATATATATATATATATATATATATATATATATATATATATATATATATATATATAATATATATGTATATATATATATATATATATATATATATATATATATATATATATATATATATATATATATATATATATATATATATATATATATATATATGTATATATATATATATATATATATATATATATATATATATATATATATATATATATATATATATATATATATATATATACGAAGTGTGGCAATTAAGTAATGAGACTGATTTTATTGTCGCGCTTGTGGTAAACCTGCGACCTTGAAATTCCCTCCCCCCTTCTCCGCATCCATCCCCACTCCATTGATATATTTACCATCGCCCTATCTTGTTCAGTTCGCCTGTTGTGGTGTTGAGTAGACGTGTGTCGGAGGTGCTCGTCACGGAAATGGAGAAACGAAATCAAGAGCAACGCGTCGCGATAAAATTTTGCGCCAGATTGGGCTTCGAAAACGTACGCTAAAATTGTAAAAGTGCATGGTGATAGTGCTCTTAGTCGTGCCCAGGTGTTTCGATGGCATAAAGAGTTTAAGGAGGGGCGTGAAAGCGTGGAAGACGAGGCGCGGAGAAGGAGACCAGTCGAGGTGCGGACTGACGCGAATGCGCAGTGTGTGCGCGCCCTAATCCATGAAGATCGGCGTTTAACAGTTCGAATGTTGGCCTCGGAACTGGGTATGAACTGTAAAACAGTCAGACAAATTTTAACCGACGATTTTGGGATGAAAAAGTTGTGTGCGAAGATGGTCCCAAAGAACCTTACTGGGAGCAAAAGCAGCATCGAATGACCGTCGCAGAAGACTGTTTGGAACAAGTGGAAAATGATCCCACGCTGCTTGATCGAGTTATAACAGGCCTGTGACTTTTCGGTGGTCAAAGGAACTCATTTAGTGTTAGTATGTACAGCTTAATAACCGGAATTTGACGCTAGATGTCCGTAATAACAAATATCGTGAAAGCTCGAAATTTATATATATGTCATTTTGAAGGTACATTTGACAGCTATCAAAATCAGTCAACAAAACAATTTTATCTTGTGTGCATCATTATTTTTCACGATGAATAACTTTGAAAACTGGAGAAAAAGACAGCATTTGCGGGAGGTTCTGTTGGGTCATTTTTTTTGCAAAGAAAATTGCTGCGAAAAGTCATTGTTTGCTTGTAGAAGTTTATGGCGACGATGCTTAAGCGAAAACACAGTATTTTGAATGGTTTCAACGTTTCAAAAATGGCGATTTTGACGTTGAAGACAAAAAACGCCCAGGACTGCCAGACTTGGAGACGCTACTCGATGAGGATTCGTGTCAAACGCAAGACGAACTTGCCAAATCGTTGGGAGTGACTCAGCAAACCATTTCGAAACGTTTGAAAGCCGCCGGTTACATTCAGAAGCAAGGTAATTGAATGGCGCTTCTATATGTCTGAAATGCTGCTTGAGCGCCATAAAAAGAAATCATTTTTGCATCGGATCATGACTGGGGTGAAAAATGGATCCATTATGACAATCCCAAGCGCAAAAAGTCATACGTGAAGCCCGGCCAACCAGCCAAATCAACGGCGAAGCCAAATATCCATGGCGCCAAGGTTATGCTGTGTATTTGGTGGGACCAGAAGGGGCCGTTATATTATGAGTTGTTGAAATCGGGCCAGACAATCACAAGTGACCTGTATAGAACACAATTAATACGTTTGAAGCGTGCCATCATCGAAAAACGCCCCGAATATGCGACCAGACACGAGGCTATAATTTTTCATCATGACAACCCTCGGCCGCATGTTTCAAGACCCGTGAAAAACTATTTGGAAGATAGCGGATGGGAAATTTTGGCGCACCCGCCTTATAGTCCGGACCTTGCTCCGTCTGACTTTCATTTATTTCGCTCGATGCAAAACGCCCTCACCGGAATACGCTTCACTTCAGAACAAGGCATCCGAAATGGATGAATTCGTTTTTGGCCGCCAAGCCGGCGCAATTTTTTTTGGGATGGAATTCATAAATTGCCTGAAAGATGAGGAAATGAAGCTTCCGATGGACAAAATTATGTATTTAGCTGGCATTTTCACTAAAAATGTAATATTTTTAACCTGCCTAGAGTAACCTCCGATTTGAACGCAGCTTAACACAGTGATTGATGAGATTCTAATACAGATATATTTGAAAATAATCCAAATTCATAAGTTCAAAAAAGCGACTCCCAAAGTTAAGAAATAAACGCAATTCGCTATTCTAGTAGCAACGCCGATATTGAATAATTTTCACAGAAACATTTGACATGGCTTGAGTTGGAAGTATTTATACAACAGAACATTTTCTTTAAATAGTGTTTAACTTTCAAAGCGGCGGCAAATAAAATTATTATTTGCTTTTGAGAATATGGCGAACAACAAGAAATTCGGTTTCCAGCTGGTGGTACCAATGTCTATTTGTTGCATCATCAGTGAAGAATATTTGTTCCATTATTGTCCATGAGGTTCTGTAAAACGATTTCCATTGGATTGTTGAAATTTTCATAATTCATTAATTTAATGATGTTATGGATATTAATCATTAAATTATCTGATTGAAACATAATTCGGTGTGCATTTGGTAGTATGAATCCATAGCAAGTGTTATTGAAAAAGTCAGCACTTTCTGTTTATTATAGTGTAATTTGAGTTGTTGTTGTTTTCCGTGGTCATTTCTCTGAAATTTTTGCGGTACATGTTTCTCCGATTTCTTCCGCAAGTAGTTGTTCTACTCTTAGTCTGGCTTGCAATTCTTTAGCTAGAGCAAAAGAGAGTATATTGGGAGCTGTCATGGGAGCATCAAGGCATCGTTTTAGAGCATTCGCTTTGAGACTCTCGATTTTATTTAAAAAAATATTTGGGTGCATGTATTATATGTGTCACATTTGCTTCTATTACAGGTCTTATTAAGGATTTAAAAGTATTCATAGCCTTTTTAGGAAGAAGATCATAATTGGGGGGAACTAATTTTGATTGATTATTGAAGAATCTGCCTAAGAATGTAAAGTTTTTAAGTCATTCTACTGGTATGTTCCCATATTTTATTTTATAAGTATAGGTTTAATTTGTGAAGAATTTAATACTTTGGATTTTTTCCAGATTAAAAGGCAGGTTTAATTTATTGCAAAAGTTTGTAGTTAGATGTTTACTTTGTTTTTTAGAGGATAGGGAGTATAATTAATCGGCTCCACTCGTTCGGCATATGTTTTTGCTGCCAAATGTGCTGAATGGCTTTATGGATGGCTTTCTGACCATCGCTGATACCATATTTAATGGGCTCCAATGAAATCTCATCGATGCCCGGGGCTTTATTATACTTTTGGCCTTGTTGGTGGAACAAACTTCATCCAGAGTTGGTAGAGCCGATGGAAGCTCTACACAGACATCTATGAGTTCCGATGTTCTGGGGCTGTGCGGAGGGTTGAGGAGGTTCTTGAAATATGATGCCCATCTTTCCTTAATCCTGTTTTTATCAGCGATGGTGTTGCCAATGTCATCATGGCAGAGTGTTTTAAGCTTTTCACTACTTTGTATGCTTGTCTTGAGTTGTTGCTCGCTAGATTTACATCGATGCTTCTTAACTGATCTAGGGTTATTCCTGATGTTATCTAGCGTTATTCCTGATGTTATTTTTGATTGAGTTAACTTAGTTCCTTACAAAATGTGGTGGCAGCGGTAGTCATCCAGTACATTTGGCAACAAGAACATATGCCGAACGAGTGAAGCCAATCAATAACATTCCCTATCGACAAGAAAGGCGACTTGTTACACTGCGAAAACTATAGGGCATATCACTACATTGTACGGCATACAAAATATTTTCTAAGATCTAAGAAAATAAAATCGGATCATACGCCAACAAATTGCGGAGTATCAAGGTGATTTCGGAGCAGGTAGATCGACAATAGACCAATTGTTTACAATCAAGCACGTAATTGAGTAACACTGCGAGTTCAACATAGACGTATATAAAATATTCTTTGACATTAAGCACGCATACGCGCATTGATCGTAATGTACTGTACCAAATAATGCTTTGCTTTAGTATCCTACTCAAATTAGTCCGTCTTACCAAATTGACAATAACTTCAACAACCTACAAGTCCGTATCAATAACCAACTCACCGATGCCTTTGACACAAATATCGGACTACGAGTAAAGCAGGGAGATCGGCTATTCCTATCCATTCAATTTGGCTCTGGAATACGTGATTAAAAAGCTACCTGCCGATACAAGAGGTACGTTATTATACAAGTCGAGTCAAGTGGTAGCCGATGCGGATGACATCAACATTTTGTCACTGTCATTAACAACCGCCAAAGAACTGTTCCAGAAACTCGGAAGCGAAGCAAATCTAGTAGGGTTACAAATCAATAAGATTAAAACAATGCTCATGACACAGTCGAAGAAGAATACCCAAAATAGACAAAATACCACACTTATCTAATAAAATATCGAAAATGTGGGCGAATTTATGCATTTAGCGCCAAAATAACTGGAAATGCTGATGAAAGAGACGAAATACGTCGAAGAATACAGCTCGCAAATAAAATATTGGACAGTCTAAAAAGTATTGAGCCTTTTTTGTCACTAGATGGTGTTCGTTGTCGTATATCGGGTAATACTAATCAGATTGAGTCAAACTGACATGCGTTTGAAAGGTGACATTCCAGTCTACAATTTTTATATGGGCAGTTTTGTATTTCGTCATTCGTGTCAAAAGTTGTATTCATTCAAAAATGAGTGAAATTTCAGAAAAAATTCGTTTATTTTACAATATCACTACGATCAAGGTGAGAATGCATAGCAGGCTCGTGAAAAAATGTGTGGTGTCTACGGTCAAGATACGTTATCAAAAACCACAGCCAAGAGATGGTTCGCTCGTTTTCGTTCTGGAAATGTTGATGTCAAAGATTCACCTTGCTCAGGTCGACTAATCGATGAAATCTTATAAAAAACTGAAGAAGATCGACACATAAGCAGCCATGACACTAAACAGTTTTGAACCATTTGCGTAAGGCTGGATACACAAAGAAGCTCGACGTTTGGGTGCCGCATGAATTAACACAAAAAAATTTGATCCACCGAATTTGCATTTGCCAAATGCTAATAAAACGCAACGAAAACGAGCCATTTTTGAAGCAAATCATTACGGGTGATGAAAAATGGGTAAGATACGAGAATGTCATTCGAAAAAGATCATGGTCAAAAAAAGGTGAATTATTACAAACGACTTCAAAGCCAGTGTGTATGGTGGGACTGGAAGGGAATTGTTTATCATGAGGTGCTAGAACCTGGCCAAACACTCAATTCGGCTCTGTACTGTCAGCAATTAATCAGATTGCAACAAGCAATTAAAAAAAAAACGGCCATAATTGCATCGTGAGAATGCCTGACCACACACATCTTTGATGACCCGGCAAAAATTGACAGAGCTTGGCTGGGAAGTTTTGATGCATCCACCGTATAGTCCAGACCTTGCACCATCAGACTACCAATTGTTTCGGTCTCTGCAAAACTTCCTTAATGAAAAGAAATTCACTTCAAAAAGGGACCGTGAAAGTCACTTGACCAACTTTTTCGCCGATAAACCACAGAAATCCTACACAGATGGAATAATGGCTCTACCCAAAAAATGGCAAAAGGTCATAAATAATAATGGACAATATGTATTTAAATAAAATCCATTTTAAATATAAGAAATATTCAATCGAAAAATGACAAAAAAGGCTCAATACTTTTTAGACTTACCAATATTTTATTAAGTTTTGACGATCTTGAAGACCTTCTGCATACACAGGAAAATAAAGCTGCAAGTAGACAAATCTGTGATAAGACCTGGGCTATACTATGGGTGTGAAACATCCGCAAACATATTGAACGCCTTTAAGCGTTCTTGTCCCGAGGCAACTAATTGGAGCAAAGCTAGACGGGGACCAATGGTGCATCGATACAACCATGAGCTATACTTGTATGAAATTTTTGACGAACCGGAGGTGGCAACGATGTGAATCGTATGGACGAACAACGGATACCCAAAAACGTATTCGTTGGGAGAACTGAAGGGCGGAGACCAGTGGAGAAACCGGGGAAATACTGATCTGACTCAGTCGACGAAGAAAGCTCATCGCTGCTCGAATTTCAAAATTTTAGGACGCGTTCAATGGACCGAGACAATTGGAGGCACTATTTGCAGGAAGTGAAGGCCCAAAAGGGGTAGTACTGGTAGTACTACGAAAAGAAAGAAGAACATGGTTCCAAAATTGTTTAACGTCCCCACTTCGATTGATTTCCTTTATTTTATTACTACAAAGTTTTTTTTAGCTGTTTCCCTCAGTTTCATTTATTTATTTATTCAATTAATTCGTACAATACATTTTTCATTCATAATATCTGCAAAGCCTGAGGGATTTATTTGTAGAAGAATACTTACAAACTATAAGCAATTTATATGTGAGATCTTTACATTGTTGAAACAATTTCTTTTCATTCCTTCTGCAGTTCAGAAAATTTGGTTTCATATTTAGTGCTTTTTATTTTAAAAAAATTAATCCATGCTTGAATCTTCTTCCTCCATAAAATATTGATTTCTTTGGAACACCACGGTTTGGTGTTATTTGTTGAAGTTTTTGATTGTGAGCATATTATGTTGTATGATAGGTTGTTAGTGAAATTTATAGTGTTGATATCTTCTTTCTGTTAGGAGTTAGTATTCTGTTTTTTTGTTCAGGCATTCTCTTGAAAAACAGATTCAAGTGGTAACTTTTGCCAATATTATATTTTTTTGTTTACCATTGCGTTCTGCATTCTTGTTTATATGTAAAAGTATTGTAATATCAGGCGTTGATATTTTTGCATTATGTTGATTTAAGTTTTTGAAGAATGTGAATGTATGTTTGTATGAATGTATGTACCTATGTTCAGAGTTACTAGTCTGGTGATATGCAGTTTGGAGTTTTGAACTTTTCCTTTAGCGTTAATCATAGGACTCTACACTGGGGTTCTCGAAACCTCATAAAGTTTTACCGGCTTTGGCGTTCCTACTGTATTTGTAGTAGGATCTAGTGGTTTATGGCATTTGAAGGGGACACTGTTTTCAGAAGATCGGTGCGTAGTTCGCCATTGGGTTTGCTTTAGAAGTGACAGAGTGAATATTTCGAAAAACTTTGGGGTCAGCTTAACCCCAGTATTTTTGGTATACTGTACTTTTCGTAAGTTTATAATTATTTTCACTTTTTTAGATATTCGATACATTATCGATACATTATCAATTCCAAACATTTCCATTAGCATGGAAACAAGATCGAAAGCGCAAAATGCAGAGGAGACTCGGAGAATATTTGGGACGGAAATTTATTTTTTTTTTTTTTTGAGACATTCATCGAAACCTTACATTATTTTGAAGTTTTTCATTAGATTCCTCACACTCTGGCAATCAAAATTAAACAAAAAAGCTTCTTACGGTAAAAATTCAATGAACGGCGTCTAGTTAAAATACTGGGATGCGCATAACGTTTGGATAGTGTAGGGTCTGTTTGCGCCCGGACTCTTTTGTCCTGGCCTCTTTCTTCCGTGATATTACAAATTACATAACATTAAAGCAATTTTCTTTGAAATTTCACAGCTTTTACATCTCACTTAAATGAATTATCGAAAAGCTTTAAAACTGATTAGATATTAAATTTATTGGCGTGGTGTCAAGAAACTAAGAATTCAACAGACGTACTTTACTTAAATTAACTGTAAGTATTCCAACGAATAATTATTCAAACATCGAAAAGAGAAAATTTGTTAGCGATCTTTGTATCGCGACGATCTGATGACGACTGATGATTTCCTTCCCACACCGAGCAAAGGGCGCCAGCAGTTCCCACGCACGAAAATGCTGACGCTTGAGCGTCCACAAGCATTCGCTTGAGCGTCCACAAGCATTCCACGAAAATGCTGACGCTTGAGCGTCCACAAGCATTCCATGCCCGGAAACCGCTGACGCCCGCGTCTGGTACGGGAAAAGAACTTTGGTTTCGCATTGCAATGCGTTCATGCGGCCACATCATGCATGCAAATGTGGTGTTTGTGTCTTCCGATCGTTTCGCTGACGCGTATAAGTTAACAAAATGATTCGAACATCACGCGAAACTGCTGACGCCCGCGTCTGTGGCGATGCAAAATGTGGCCACATGAGACATGCATGCATCTATAATTTAGCAACTAAGTCAAACAATATTAGTCACATAAGGTGACGAAATTAATTATCCATCTTTGCAAATACGATTTGTAAATAACATTTTCACTTAAGTCTAACGCCACTGATCGTGTGGACGGGCATTAACATCCACCCCCCGCTGAACGGTCTGTTCAACCTCTTCCAGTGTGTGGGGCAAGCTGTGACGTCTAGGCAGTGGCACTGGTCTCGGTCGTTGCGATCGTGGTTGGCAGCTTACATTTTTGGCCTTGCACCATAGGAAGGCGACAATAGCGAGAACTGCGACGAAGCTCAGATATCCTAGTGCATACTGGTGAACATCATGCACATCCAGCTGGTCCCTCCAGGATAGATCCTGCTCCTTGAGTTGATTTCGCAGATCGTTGATCTCCGAAGTGTGCGTCCGGAAAGGTGTGGGCTCAAGGTGCTGTTGTACATGTCCCAGGTTGTCGTGATCAGTGTAATAATAGGTCTTCGGCTGAGTCGTTTTGATTGAGGATTCATATATGCGGTGACCCTTGATAGTTACTGCATCGGATTTGAACGTGCAGTCGGGAGTCAGCTGCAGAATTCCGGAGCCCTGCAGTGTCAGGATGGATGTGTTGCCACTGCACACAAGCTGGGCCACCATCGGTGTGGTGAAAGCATAGATCCACTCATTGGACTGTGGGATATTCGTCCACGAGAAGGATGTAAGCAGCTCAACTAGGTGACAGTTGGTCATCGTCGGCATTCCTCTTAGCAGCGTCACTTCGCAAGTGCTCATATTGGCGTCCTTGTGATACAACGGATGAGACTGTCGGCACAAGTGGGTGTTTGGCTCCATCCAGTTACAGGCAGCATAATCCATCTCGTTGAGCGGATAGTAGACGTCGCGAGGTGGGCTGATGATCAGATAAGGAGCGGTTGGCTGTATAGCAACGAGATAGTTGCGTTTTGCCGTTGGAATTGGTAGGATTCGATAGAGCTCAAACGTTGATACATCGATGAGTGGCATCTTGAGCTCGAAAAGAATGAAGTTCGCATTTGCCTTGGCCTTGATAGATGTTAGCCCAAATAATTTCAGAAAGTCTTCTCGGCCAACAGGGAGACGCTGATTTTCCGGCAGGTGATCCCTGATGTCGGTCATTGCCGCATTAAGTTGCTGTTGAGACAACAGCAGAGGATTGAAGTTCCCATGCTGTGTGTCTGTGATTACGTCCAAGAGGCTGGATTGGATGCGCTGCAAATTGAGTGTTGCCAGGGTCATCTGGAAAGATAGAATTGAGATTAACTCTGGTACTCGGGCTGCGGTGCCTTCGAGTTGCGGACCCTTGACCTCGTTGGAGAGTTTTGTCAGTTCGTGCTCTATGGAGGCAAAACGTTTTTGAGCCATCTGTTCCGTTTGACCGAGGAGATTCAATGTCGAGTCGATGATTGACGTTTGGTTTTTGAGTAAGGAGTGCAGCTTGGTCTGATCTCCCTGCATCGTCTTAATGGTTTGAGCCATTTGATTAGCGTACTCTTCGTCCAGAACTCCAAACAACGATCTGGCCAGTCCACCCACTACGTTTATTGCGCCTCGCCTTGACCTGATCCTCAGCATCTGGTTTGCGCTAGAAAACTGATCGGTCAAGTATCGGAACTGCTCATGCAGATGCGAGCAGTCGGTTTGTCGAGAATCACGATCACATAGTTGTTGCAGCCAAATCGTGCCGTTCTGCAGCGTGGCCAGCTCCGTCCAGTAGGCTTCTAGGTCATAGTAGACCAAGAGTTTCCACTCGCTTGTCGACAGGAAGGCATTTCCCAATGATTGAAAATGCAGTCCTGGATGTGGTCCAGTTGATGACACCTTGATGGGGTTGGTTACTGTTGGAGGGCTCAGTAGGCAGACCAGCAGGAGCGATAGAAGAGGCGTCCTTCTGCTCCCGGATCGGAGCCCGGTGCGATAAGTATCGGGTGTGTCTGCTTGCTGCGGTGCCTCAGGTTGGTTTTGAGTATTCGCTTCAGGCCCAGCTGCTTCAGGTATAGTGTTCTCCGTCACTGGTAGTGGCGCTAGACGATGAATGGGCCTTCTTACTATTCCCGTGGCTGTTTTTACGTCTGCAACTCTGACAAAACCATCAGCCCCTTGATGCGTGTCAATGATTCGTCCCAGAGGCCATTTCATAGTTGGTAGGTTGTCGTCCTTGACGATGACGATGGTTCCCCGGGTAGCATTTGGTTGACCTTGTTGCCACTTAACGCGAAGTTGCAGTTGGTTTAAATATTCGCGGGACCATCGGCGCCAAAACTCGTTCTTCAAATGATTTATCCGCTTCCATCGGGTATGAAGTTCGCCTGCGACCGGCTCTGCCCGAGCATCCACCATGGCCGTGAGGGGCTCACCGATAAGAAAATGGCCCGGAGTCAACGCCGCCAGGTCATTGGGATCGTCGGACATCGCAGTTAAAGGTCTGGAGTTGAGGATGGCCTCCACCTGGACCACCAGGGTATGCAGTTCCTCGTACGTGAGTGTGGCTGATGAAGCGCCCTGGCGAAGCAGGTTCTTGGCTGATTTGACGGCCGCCTCCCACAATCCACCAAAGTGGGGGGCGCGAGGGGGGATGAAATGAAATTGTATTCCCCGTGTGCTGCAAGAGTCGGTCACCTTGTGTTGACCCTCGGCTGAATGAAGTGATGAAGACAGCTCGCGTAGTTGACGTTGCGCACCTACAAAATTTGTCGCATTGTCGCAATAGATGTCCTTGCAGAGACCTCGTCTCCCGATGAAACGCTTCAGAGCACCGATGAAGGCTTCTGTGCTGAGATCGCTCACCAACTCCAGATGGAAGGCCTTGGTAGCGAAGCAGCAGAATATTGCGATGTATCCCTTCTGAGGCCGCACGCCTCTACCCCGGTAGTGTATCAGCATTGGCCCGCAAAAGTCGACGCCCGAACGGATGAAAGGGCGAGCCGCTTGCACGCGAGCACCTGGTAGATTTCCCATAACTTGATTGAACAGTTGTGGCCTTGCCTTAACACATCGCACGTATTTTTGAACAACCGCCCGGGCCAGCTGCTTCCCCCTGATTGGCCAAAAGCGTTGTCTCGTGGTAGCTAGCAGTGCCTGAGCTCCGAGGTGGCAATTATTGCGGTGAATATCCGTCATCAGTAGTCTAGTAGGTGGATTCGCGAACGGCAGCAACATAGGATGCTTGGCCTCGAAAGCGAGTTGTGACGCTTCTAGCCTCCCGCCAACGCGCAGGATTCCGTCCGAATCCAGGAAGGGAGTCAGACTCGATAGGGGGCTGTTTTTGCTGACCTGCCCGTGTAGTTGGATGTCTCGCCGATCCTCACGAAAATCGTGTTGCTGAATACATTTTACGATCACTCCGGTTGCTGTGGAGAGTTCGTGAGTTGTTACTGCACGGCTGCGTGCCTGAGAAGACTGGGAGCTTGTCCCGCAATGCGTTACAAAACGCAGCATATAAACGATCACCCGTTGAAGCCTTCCAAATGAGTTGCCGTGTTGAATTTCGTAAACAAAATGGTTGCTTGCACTAGCTGTTGTTGTCATTGCAATCCTGATTTGTTTTCGCTCGACTTCGCTGGCCTCAGTGCCCTTGTATGGAGGCGGCCAGTCCGCCTCAGGTCCAATCAAGAAGGAGGGCCCCTGTAACCAAAGCTTGCAGTCCCTTAGCGCAGCTGGCGCCAGGCCACGGGATAGAATGTCCGCAGAATTGTCGTGGGACGCCACATGTCGCCACTGAGTTGGTCGTGACAATGTTTGGATGGTCGAAACACGATTGGCCACGAAAGTGCTGTAGGATGAAGCGGTTGAGTTAATCCACGCCAATGCGACCTCTGAATCGGACCAGAGAACGTGAAAAACATCCGGCAGACTGAGCGCTCTCTTGACTCGACTCGTCAATTCCGCTCCAAGCTTGGCGGCACACAACTCCAAACGCGGTACTGTCAACACCTTGATGGGGGCTACCCTGGATTTGGAACAGAGCAGTCGAACGTTGACTTGACCGCTCGGGGAAGTTGAGCGAACATAGATCACAGCGCCATACGCCCTCTCCGAGGCATCGCAGAAAGTGTGTAGCTGCAGCTGAATTGGTTTCTCGCAGGCGATAACGTGTCGGGGAAAGCGAACCCTTTGCAATAATGGTAGCTCACTGCGGAACTTGGCCCACTGTGTATGTATTTCGAGTGGCAAAGCTGCGTCCCAGTCTAATTCCAACCGCCATAGCGCCTGCAGGAACAATTTTGCGGTTACGATAACCGGCGCTAGGATACCCAATGGGTCGAACATTCGGGCGATGTCTGAAGCGATCGTCCGTTTTGTGAACTTGACCTCAGCGAGGTCCAAGTTAATGCCGATTTGGAAATCGTCCGTCTTCGGGAGCCAAATTACCCCCAAGGTTTTGATGTAGTCTTCCGACAGGCTACCAAAATCCAGCTGGACCTCCTGATCCTCGACACTGATTTGCTGTAGAAGATGCGGATGATTGGCACACCATTTGTGCAAATGCATCCCTGCACTGGGAAGAATCTGACGCAATTCCTCCTGTGTTCGGATTGCCTCCGTCTAGCTGTCTGCCCCTGTCATGACGTCGTCTATATAACAATCATGCTGCAAGGCGCTGCTGCCTAAGGGTGCTCGATTTTTTTCGGCTTGTGCCAGAACCTGGAGGCATTTAGTTGCCAAGTACGGGGCACACGTTGTGCCGTACGTAATGGTCTTGAGTCGATAATATCGCAAAGGCTGGGTTGGACTTGTTCTCCAAATCACCAATTGAAAATTGCAATCGTCATGCTGAAGCCTTATTTGCTGATACATTTTGACAATGTCGGCAGTGAAAACGAAGCGTGGCAAACGGAAACGGATCAAAATCGCAAATAGATCATCCTGAATCGTGGCTCCTGTATGTAGGATATTGTTCAGAGAAACGTTCGTTGATGTTCTGCTGGACGCGTCGAAAACCACCCTCAATTTAGTGGTACTACTACCTGGTTTCAGGACGCAATGGTGCGGTAAAAAATAATGTGCTTTCTTATTCGCTGACCATGTGATTTGCTCCATATGTTCCAGTCGTTCGTATTCGTCCATGAATTCGCAATACTGCCGTCTTAGGTCCGGGCTCTTCTCCAGTCTGCGCTCTATCGCCATGAATCTGCGTATGGCAACGTCCTGCGAGTCACCAAGCCCTTTGGGATCTTCCTTGAAGGGGAGCCGTACCAAGAACCGGTCATCGGATTCACGTTGAGTCGTCTGGGCGAAATGTACTTCGCACGCTCTTTCAGTCGCTGTGAGATTGTGTTGTGGATCCGATACCTCCCCAACCTCCCAGAATCGCTTGATAGCTTGAGTCAGCTGAGTCTCTTCCGTGAGGACTCCACACGTTACTGGTAGCCCTTGAGGTGTTACTACCTTTCCGGCAACAATCCAACCGAGGAGCGTGTTCTGGAGCACAGGGAGTTCAGGGCCCAACATGATTTGCCCGATGGCAAGAACTTCGTAGAAATGCTCCGCACTCAGCAGCATGTCGATTCGCTCCGTTCGATGGAATTCAGGATTCGCCAGCTTGATATTCCCAGGAATCTGCCATTCCGATGTGTCCAGACTCTGAGAAGGTTGAGGAGATATGATTAGATCGAGGACGTAGGCCTCCAACTGCGCGGCATATCCGGACACTCTGGATTTTAGGCCAAGCTCCACCTTACGATGCGCCTTCTCGATGTTTCCACCCACTCCTTCAATCAGTGCAAATTGCGGCGAAGCCGCCAGCCCTAGTTTCTTGATAATGCGCTCGGTTACTAGGTTGATTTGCGAGCCAGGGTCCAATACTGCTCGGCAGTCGGTCACTCTTCCATTGCTGGCAACCACCTTCACAACGGCTGTGCTCAACAGAACATTTTTCCTCGCTCCAGGTTGCATGAGAGCCGTCAACGTGAGGGCGGGCGGCACAGGTGGCGGCTGAATGTCTGGCTTCTTGACTGTGGAGCCAGGCGTTGTCATCTTTATCTGCTTGGAGATTTTGCTTCCCGTCATATGTAACAAGGTATTGTGTTTTCTGGCGCACTCCTTGCAGCTTCTTGCCGCGCAGCCGGAAGACTGGTGACCTTCTCGCAAGCAATTTACACATAGCTTCTTTAAACGTACAAGGTTTAGCCTTTTCACAGCGTTGTCTTGGAGAAACTCAGGGCAGTAGTATAGCGGGTGATCCTGCGAGCACCTTGGGCATCGCAATGCAGCCACGGCGGCCACGGTAGCTTTGGTAACCTTCTTGTGATTGCGGTCTGGGTCCTTAGGCGTACTACCAAGCGCTTCGAGTGCCTGGAATCGCACTTGTAGGAAATCCAGTAAACCCTTCAAAGGTGGCAGCTCGCGCGGGTTAGCTGAAGATTGCTGATAAAGGGCATGCGTTGTCGAATCCAATTTTCGCAGCAAAATGTGCAGTAGCAATGGATCCCAATCCCTTGTGGATATTTGCAGGTTTTCCAGGCCTCTGAGACACTCTTGTGTGGTGTCATGCAGCGACTTTATGGCTACCGCTGACGGTTTTTCACTGGCCTGAGATGGCTGCCCCATTAATTTGTCGATGAGGGCCGACACCAAGAGTCGTCGATTGTCAAATCTCTCATTAAGTGTCTTCCAGGCAGTTTGATAATTTTCGTCTGACAACGCAAAGTTTCTCATCAAGGATCCAGCCTCTCCTGTAAGGTTAACCTTCAGATACCAAAGCTTCTGGCACGCGGACATCGGCTGGTTATGCACCATTTGCATAAACAAATCCCGGAAATGTCGCCAGTGGAGGTAATCTCCGTTGAAGGTGGGCAAAGCAATTTTTGGGAGCACCAAGCCTGGAGTCGCAGCAGGCGTAACAGACGAGGGCGGCATTTCGGTGGTGGCGCTGATCTTTACTTGCAAGCGAACAATGCAGTCCTGCACGTCCTCCTCCAACCGGATATGCTCTTCCAAATTAAAGCCCTGCGCTTCAGGATCCTCACAGGATTCATAGACTTGCTGATAAAGCTCATCCAATTGTTGCCAGCCTCGCTGCACCGCCTCCGCTCTAGCCTTACACCAAGTCTTCGTGTTTTCTGGCGGTTCTGGGCGAGCCATCGTCCTTCTCAGTGAATCTGCCGAGGCCCGATACCGTCGCAACTTGCATGTGAAAACTGCATTTTTCTGTACCGAGACCAGTGCGGCTGAAGACTTGTCATTGCTATCGTGTGCTGATGAGGGTGGCTGCGCCCGCGTCTGGTACGGGAAAAGAACTTTGGTTTCGCATTGCAATGCGTTCATGCGGCCACTTCATGCATGCAAATGTGGTGTTTGTGTCTTCCGATCGTTTCGCTGACGCGTATAAGTTAACAAAATGATTCGAACATCACGCGAAACTGCTGACGCCCGCGTCTGTGGCGATGCAAAATGTGGCCACATGAGGCATGCATGCATCTATAATTTAGCAACTAAGTCAAACAATATTAGTCACATAAGGTGACGAAATTAATTATCCATCTTTGCAAATACGATTTGTAAATAAAATTTTCACTTAAGTCTAACGCCACTGATCGTGTGGACGGGCATTAACAGGGTCCTAGGGTTAAGTTGATTACTCCATGACTTATATTGGGCATTAAAATTACAGCTGATTATAAAAGGCTTTTTGTTCTTTATTATTTTTATAATGTGCTGTATTTGTTCTTTGAAAACTGCGCTTTTCATAGGAGGAAAATAGCTTGAGCATATGGTGTTGTTAGATTATAGCTACACCTTCGATTTCTTCTTTGTCTAGAGAAATAGTTTTAAACTTAAGCACCTGAAGGGAGCCAGGCAAAAATGTTGCGATCATTCCACAATCTTACCCTAAAATTTCATTGAACCATAGCAAACATATGGTTTAACAAACAGTATTTAAGAAATAAATAACAACAGCATTTGGTAGAATAAAATAAAGGAAAATAAAATTGCTGCACGAAACACAGGCTTCCGTAGGGCACAAAGTTTCCCCATGACCAGCTTGTAGCTAAGGCCCCACGGTTCCCTATTTACATCGTCCACGAGGTCTTGCCAGCATCGGGCCTTGCTCTTGTTAATAAGCCTGCGAAGATATTTCCTGCCGGACCTGTATGCTGCTAGCCTAGTGTCTGCCTCCTCCCGTGTTCGCGCCCGCTGGACCTCTCGCCGAAGTTTGTGACACTCGCTTCTTTGTTCGGCGATCTCGTTTGACCACCAGTATACTGGAGGCTTACTGTGTCGGGGTCTCCGACGGGGCATGGAAGACTTGCAAGCAGCTATGATGGTACTCATAGTTGAGTTCACCAAGTCCTTGGCTGTAGGCCCTCCACTCCCTGGCGGAGCTCCCAGCAACGGTGCGCCTGCCGTAAGCGCATCAGCGAACCTCTCAACGTCCATCCTCCCAGTCCTCCATCCGAGGATTGAAGTTTGGGCATATGCACGCAGAGTGGCACTGTCGTGAATCTCAACCGCTATATACTGGTGATCACTAGCCGAGTAGTCCTCTAGTACTCGCCAGTTGTGTACTCTAGGTACCAGGGACTCCGAAGCGAGTGTCACATCGGGTATGGTTCCTACGCAACCCCAGCGGCGGAAAGTAGGGGTGTTACCAGTATTTAGGACAAAAAGCGTTGTTCTGGCCGCCATGTCCAAGATTTGCTTTCCCCTTGGGTCGGATTGTGGCATACCCCATTCAATGGCTCTAGCGTTGAAGTCTCCCCCGACCAGCATGTGGCCCTCTGTGTTCGAGACAGCGTCCTCCAGGGCATCGAGTTTGGTTCGAAAAGATCGCATTGCCTCGTTAGGCGTCAGATAAACACTGAAATATGTTATCCCTGAACACCGCACCCACACAAAACGCTAAAAACACTTCGAATCACTAGTTTTTAGCGAAATGTGCGAGCTGCTGGGAATACGGAAAACGAGGACAACACCACTGCTGGAAGCCAGTAGAATTAGCCTGGAGATCATACCTGGTCTTCATGCGGTCAGTAGCCGATTCGAGGTGTTTTCGCACTGTCCGATGTATCTGGTTCAACCGTTGTCTTAGCTCACTTGCGTACTCCCAGATCGCTTGGAGTTTCTCAGGGGGTGTCCCGAACATTATATCAGCTGGCAGACGAATAGTCTTTCCAAAAATGAGTTTGGCTGGGGCTTGGCCCGTCGATGCATGTTCGGCAGCTCTGTACGTCATCAAGAATAGTGGGATATGTCGGTCCCAGTCCCTTTGGTTCTCGTCAACCATCTTGGCCAGGTGTTTATTGAGAGTGCCGTTGAAATGTTCGACCATTCCATCGGATTGGGGATGCAGTGGTGTTGTCCTCGTTTTCCGTATTCCCAGCAGCTCGCACATTTCGCTAAAAACTAGTGATTCGAAGTCTCGACCTTGATCTGAATGTAGTTCACAAGGTACGCCGTACCTACAGACCCAATTTAACACTAGCTGTTCGGCTACAGTAGTTGCTTCCTGGTTGGGAATGGGGTAGACCTCGGGCCACTTGCTGAAATAATCGGCTACAACCAGTGTGTATCGATTTCCCCGTTCAGATTCAGGAAAGGGTCCTGCGATGTCAACAGCAATCCTTTCAAATGGTACCCCCACGTTGTAGGTTTGCATTTGTCCTCTCAGTCGTCGCTTTGGACCTTTGACGGAAGCGCAAATTGTGCATCTGCGACACCAGTCTTCTACGTCTTCTCGCGCGTGGAGCCAGTAGAATCTTTCCCGCAATTTCGCTAAGGTCTTGTTAACACCAAGGTGGCCTCCCGAGGATCCTTCATGCATTTCCTTAATCACATCGTGGATTCGGCTTTTGGGTAGTATAGTTTGCATCCTATAGGAGCTGCCATCCGCCGTTTCCCATTTCCGCTTGAGTACCCCACCCTCCACCTGAAGGAAGTTCCATTGTGCCCAATAGCTTTTCAGGGTTTCGCCATGCATCGAAATGTCTTTCCACTCAGGTCGCTCAGTCCTCTCCTTCCATACAAACAATGGTCCGATGTCTTCATCGGCTAACTGAGCGTTTCGAATCTCCTCCGATGACCAACCTTCATCGAATTGGGCCGTTATCAATCGCAGATCAACGGGTGGTTCCTTTTCCTCAATCCGTCGGCAATGCTTGCAGTTAGCTGGACATGGACGGCGGGATAGGGCGTCAGCATTTCCATGAACTCCGCTCTTCCGATGAATAATTTCGTAGTCGTATGACTGTAATCTTTCGATCCATCTCGCAACCTGTCTCTCGGGGTTTTTGAAGTTGAGCAGCCATTTCAGTGATGCATGGTCCGTTCGAAGAATAAATTTCTGGCCATATAGATACTTATGGAACTGCTTGGTGGCCTCTATTAAAGCCAATAGCTCCTTCCTGGTCACGCAATAATTCCTCTCATTTTTTGAGAGAACTCGACTGTAATACGAGAGCACTCTTTCTTCGCCATCGATCTGCTGGGAGAGTACAGCTCCAATACCGCCGTTGCTCGCATCGGTGTCAACTACAAACATTTTTCCGGGTTTCGGATATGCCAGCACGGGTGATTCACACAGCTTCTCCTTCATGGTCTCAAAGGCTACCTGGCATTGTTCATTCCAGACATACGGACGATTTTTCTCGGTTAGCTGATGGAGACACTTAGCTATTTTGGCAAAGTCTTTGACGAATCTTCGGTAGTAGGTTGCCAGACCCAGGAAACTTCGTAGTTGGCGCTTGTTGTTTGGTGTTGGCCAGCTTTTCACGGCTTCAATTTTCTCAGGGTCTGTTTTGACCCCTTCTGCTGATACGACGTGTCCCAGGTGTTTTACTTCAGCTGCGGAAAGGGTACACTTGTCGGGACTTAGTTTCAAATTTGCCAGTCGCAATCGGGAGAAAACCTCTTCTAAGTTCCGCACATGCTCTTCGAACGTTCTCCCGATGACAATGATGTCATCTAGGTACACCAAGCAAGATTTCCAGGTGAGGCCACGTAGCACGTATTCCATCAAGCGTTCGAAAGTGGCTGGAGCATTGCAAAGCCCAAACGGCATCACCACAAATTGCCACAATCCAGTCCCAACTGAAAATGCGGTCTTCTCTCGGTCCTTCTTGTCGATTTCTACCTGCCAGTAGCCACTCTTGAGATCGAGTGTAGAAAACCATTTTGCGTCGGCTAAAGTGTCCATGATGTCATCGATGCGTGGGAGCGGGTAACTATCTTTCTTAGTGACGTCATTAAGCTGCCTATAGTCGACACAAAAACGAGTGCTACCATCCTTTTTCTTTACTAGAACTACAGGCGCGGCCCATGGACTGACAGAAGGTTCAATAACGCCTTATTTTTCCATGCCCGAGATCAGCGCGCTCACTTCTCCTTGTTTGGCTATAGGGAGACGTCTCGGTGCTTGTCGAATCGGCTTGGCTCCCTGTGTATCTATGACGTGAGTTACCAGACTCGTTCGGCCTTGGTCATCCGGGCTTGTTGAGAAGATGTCACTGTACTTGGTGACCAGATCAGAGGCTCGTTTGAATAGATGCACTGGCAATTTGACCTGCTTAAATATTGCAGACGTGGATTCCCGGGCTTTGTCTGTGTCTTGCCGCCTTTTCCAATGATGTTCGTGAGTAGCTTCCAAAGAGGTGATGGTGGAAACAGGCTGGCAGCTGCCGATGACTTCTCCCGCTTTGATGCTCGTGGTTGAGTCTGCGGTGTTAAGGACTCTAACCGGCACATATCCGTTCCTTAAAGATCTTACAAGGCTTCGTCCTACAATCAAACTGTGCAATGCGGATGTCTTCGTTGGCTCTATCAGATAAGATCGGTGGTCTCCAGAATCACCATCAAGCTTGGCCCATACAATGCTTTCGGAAGAATTTGGTACATCAGTGTCAGTACATATCACTACATTCATCTTGGGAATTTGGACGCTGGGATCCTCCATCAGTACTTCGACATTCTGCCATTTCAATACACGTTAGCCCAAATCCAACATGATTCCATGTGGTCGCAGAAAATCCATTCCGAGAATGCAGTCATCCATAATGTTCGCGACCAGAAAACTACGTCGGAGCACAAGGTCTCCCAACTGTATCTGGAGGTTGACCTCTCCATGAACAGTGCAGTTTCTCCCGTAGCTGTCCGTAGTGAGAAAATTCTGCCCTTGTGAAGTTGTTGCTGTCTAACTAGGTCTGGTCGGATAATCGATCGGGTTGCACCAGTGTCGATGGTTATGGTGCAGTGTTCTCCGTCAACTTGACCCGGAAGGCATAAGTCCGCTTCCCCACGATGTAGTCTTGAAACGGTGATGGGGGTGCTGGGGACGTCGATCCTCCTAGCCAACCTCTGCCCCACGAAGTTGGCTCTTACATGTTTCCCGACCCCTCTGTTTGAAGGGCTTCCATTCTGGGCTCCTGACTCGGTCTGGATCTCCTCCTAGCTGCACACCCTGGACAATAGCTCGGTTTCCTTCGCTTCTTGCAGTCTCTTTACAGGGGCCCCTTCTCTCCGCAATTCCAGCATCTAGGCGCACCATTTACATGCGGGTCTCGCTCAATTTCCACGCGCTCACACCTGCACTCGTCCGTCACTACCTCACGATCCCGGGCAGTGGTACGAGTCACATTTCTCGGTGCCTCAAAGTTCAGACTGTAAACCAATGCGTCCTTAACCGTTTGCTTTTGAGCTGAACGCAAGGCTTGTTGCAATTCCGGGTCCTTTAGTGCGCTGATGAATGCTTCTGTCGCTGCATCATCTCGATGTTCTGGGTCGTAGGCTGGGTAAGCCCTATGTGCTAGTCGCTCAATGTCTTGGGCTAGCTGCTGTAGGGTTTCGCCAGACTTCTGCACCCGATGCCTTAGCTGTGACCGATAAATCTGCTTCAGATGATCGTCTCCATAACGCATGTCGAGCGCATTCATTATAGCATTCGGGTTTGAGTGCAATTCAACGGGGATCGTCTGCAAAAGCTCGGCAGCTGGGCTTCTTAGAGCAAGAATTAATACAGTTGCTCGTTCCTGCTCATTCCAGTGATTTGCCCTTGTGGCAGCTTTAAACTGGGTCTTGTAAATACTCCAGACCGTTTGCCCATCGAATATTGGTGCTTGTACATTTCTGGATGTGCTTTGCGCTGCGGTTATAAGCGGGACTGGTGAAGTCGTTACTACTGCCTTCGCTGCTTTCAATTCTTTTTTCACTTTTTCCATCTCATGGTTCATTCTCTCTTCGACCTGGCTGACCTTATCTTCGACCTGGTAAAGCTTTTCCTCGACCTGGTCAACCTTTTCCTCGACGCCTTTAATTTGTTTCTCCAGCTTCTGTGTGATGTCTGCCTTGATATCTGCCTTGATTTCGATCGCTTGTTGGTCCAGCTTCGCTGATTGTTCATTTAACTTCGCTGATTGTTCATTAAACTTCGTATTCAAATTGGATGACTGTTGTCGCTGCTCTTGCTGCATCAGCATTAACATTTGCATCAGCGCATTTTCTGGTTCCTTTGGTTTTGGTGTTTCTGCTTCACCACCTTCTGCGCCTTTTTCTGCATCTGAGGGCTCACCCGAATCCAGATACGCGCCTTCTGATTCAATTGCGTCACGCAAGCGTGCAATCAGTGTGGGCTTGGTACCTTGCGTAGCCAGGTTTCGCTGTACCAACTCTTCCTTAAGCTCCGACATGGTCAGTTCATTAATTTTTAAGTTTAGGCTTCGTGGCATTTTTAATGTTTCTTTAAATTTTACTATTGTGAACTATAAAAATGTTCAAATTTTCACTTTCAAAATTTTAATCTCACTTCTCGACTCCCCTGTCGCGCGTTATGGTTCGCGGCCAATAATTTTAATGTTCCGGGAAAGTGAAATCGCAATGTCTTTTAATTTAAGTTAAAAGAGTTTATTTAATCACAAAAATGCACAATAAGCAGTTTAACACTTTCACTAATTTTAATTTTCACTATTAAAAATCTAACACTTGTCCATAAATTTCTTATCGCAATTGTCTTCTAAATCACTTCACTATTACGAAAATCACTTTTCTATTACTCGAACAATATCGCTTCCCACACACTATTGCAGTTTTTATCGCGGTCGAATGAATGATTCCCCCCATTCATTCAGCTCGCCTTTATATAGGGTCTCTAATCATTCAACTCAGTTCTCGTACATTGGTGAATTAGCGGGAACATTCCAGCAGCGTAATGAATGTGTAATGTGACGCCTACGCCCGGGAATCGAAGTGATTCCGATCCCGAACCCTTGCACTCGGCCAGATGGGTATGACCTCGAAATGCCAGCGGACTTCATCTTTCGTGCGGATATCGTTGCGCAGAAAATATTTTTGCGCAGAAAATATTTTTTTTTTTTTTTCTTCTCCAAATATTTAGATCTGTGGATTTAAATATTTGAAACAGAATATTAATCAAAACCCCGACGCATTTCGAAACATATCCATTTGGCAATGCCCCCTCCACCGTGGCCATCGAAAAACTATGCCACTGGCGACAAATGGAGATGCACATTGCCGCCATGTGGCGTGCCATTCCACACACATCTGTTTTGTCGGTGGTTGTCGGATTGACAGTCCGGCGCCACGAGAAAAAGGAACGGGGGAAATAACTGGGATTTTTAGTGGTCAACGAAAAAGTGTTCTTGTGAATAGTCAGATCGGTTGGAGAAAATTGCAAATCCCGGAAAGTTGGCAAGGTTTTCTCGATCTGCGCTATCGCCGCGAGTTTCATAAGAATATCACGGCGACGATAAAATTTGAAGGAGAAATTCTTTCTCGTTCGGTTTGGTGTTTGCCATCATCGGGCCTTGTGCATAGGATGTTGGTGCGGTGCTGATTGGATTGAATCTGATTAAGAGGTAATTTTTCGTTCGGCTTACATCGACGAATGCATTACCGTGTTTGCTTGCAGTTATTCGCTCCATAAATTTGAATGAGATGCATGGGAGCGAATCGAATTCGCCAGTTCAGCTAAATCATGGCAATGTAAAAATTTTTAGGAAGCTAATCAAGAGGACCTAGTCGAGCCTGCAACAACCATTACAGAGCCACTCCTCACTCCTGAGTCGCCGGTGCGGGAGTCTGCTCCAACGGAAGATCATCTGGATGGCCCACAAGGCGATGCCAACGAAAGAAGGGCTCGAATGAGGACATACTGTCGACCCTCGAGGGGCGAACCATATGGGGAGCAGGTGAAGTTGTCCAGAAGACATCGATGGATGCCCATCAGCCTGTGCAGTCATTAAAAAGATTGCTTGCTAGCATTCCCACAATAGTAATCGGATTTGCTGTGAACAGTGTACAAATTTTTATTGGGAGTGTGAGCAGTGTTTGCTATCAAAATTGAAGCAAGAGGAGGTATGTTATTTCTACTTTCAAAAAGAAGAGAAAGCAGTATATAGCAAATTATTGTAAGAGCCCTAGGACGAGGCATATGTAACGTATAATTACTTTGCACATGCCATAAAATCAATGTACACCTCCGGGAACTCTTAAAGTGGATTCCAAAGACATTTATTTGTTATTTCGTAGAAACTTGACTGACGGTAATTAATGTATTTTTCATTATCGGAGACTAAACGACGGGCAGACAACCTCTGTCAACTCGGCTCCTAGTACACAATTGAATTACCTATTATTGTTTATACAAAGATAAGATATTACGATGGGCGGTTCTCGGAGGTTGATAATTAGTTATTTTTAGTTCCATGACAACTGTTTTTACCTCAACCAACTTACATGGAGTGATCATGTATGTATAATACTCGTATATTTTCAATAGTGTCCAGGAGCAGACTATTTTTTTTCTGATTGCCATAGGAACGAAAATTCCAGTTATTTTAATCGCTTCCTAGTAATTTTCAATATCAGTCGACTGATTTTCGATTTTTGCCTCCTTAAAAGATTATATAAGTTTACTCTATTACGATAAAAATAATTTTTGATGATATTCTAATATACGAGTGGCAAAACAATACAAATATTGATACGAATGGAATCAGTTCTTACCCTAACTATAAGTTATACCATTTAAATCGTTTACCATAATTAATTTATTCAACACATTTGCATTAGCGAAAATTGCGTTGAGAAACCAAAACCGATGATTAAATGTAATTATGACAAATAATCTGTTAATGTAGTCGGGATTCGTTTACTTTTTTTTCGTAATAATTATTATCGAATAAATCGTATATTAAACAAACTATTAATCATAATTTTTCGGGAATAACGGGTTTGAAAAGTGTATAGTTGAAAAAAAAAAAAGGGAATTGTATGTATAATAATGGACTCATGAGTACATACCTATAACATTTAATCTTTGACTGAGTAGATTCCAATACTTATGACTGAACTGTACCTTCCATACAATTAGAAATTCCTGAGTTCCTTTCATTTATAAGAATTATCAATAATAAGACAGCGCTAAATAACTTGTAGGCAAGAGCAAAAATGCAATGGTACACCTATTTTATGAAGATACAAAAAAATTAAAGAAACCTACCAATGTTATAATATCAAACGTTTCTACTAATTTACACAATGCATAAAATGAGTAAAAGTTGTACGCGCTGGAGCTGGAATATTTGATTTTTGTACAAATATAAAAGGCTATAGGTGTAACCGATTAATATCTTCTCACTATATTGTAAAACGTAAAATTATAAATAAAACCATGAATTGCTAAAGATAACCACGACTTTCCTTTTCAGCGGTTTTTCCTTTTTCAGTGGGAAGAGAGAGTGCAGGGTAGGTATGCCGTCGCGAGGGTAGGGTTTCGACAAATCCGCGGAGGTCGGTTTCGCGTCGCGCGCGGTACGCGGTACCTTTGTAGGTTTGACATTTTGTTAGAGTAGTTTTCGTCGGGTTAATTTCGAGTAGCATATTTTTCGGTACCGCGTCGAGACTTCGGAAACGCGAAATGAAAATTAGATTTTGTATTCTTAACTGGATGAATGAAGAAATACGGAGTAACGTAAAGTAGGTTTCTTCTCCGTATGGTTTGGTTTTGATAACGCGTTTTGAAAACGGGCATGTTCAGGTGGCTGAAAATATTGTAATTGAGCGTAACCCATTCGGAGACCCGCGACCGAAATCCTCTCCGAACTAGCTGGCCGACAAGCAGCCACCGCGTGAATGGGTTACGGTGCACGGATTGGTTGACCTGTTGGTACCATCCGTTGGCACTACTCAGACTTAACGTCTAGAACCGATGAGACGTCGGTTCCGCGTTCGAACCTTAAAAAGGTGAAAATCATTACAAATGGCGCCCAACGTGGGGCCTAAGATGTAATGTGACGCCTACGCCCGGGAATCGAAGTGATTCCGATCCCGAACCCTTGCAACCGGCCAGATGGGTATGTCCTCGAAGTGCCAGCGGACTTCATCTGTCGTGCGGATATCGTTGCGCAGGAAATATTTCTTTTCTGTCCAAATATTTAGATCTGTGGATATAAATATTCGAAATATTAAATTAATCCAAACCCCGACACATTTCGAGACATATCCATCTGGAAATGCCCCTCCACCGTGGCCATCGAAAAACTATGCCACTGGCGACAGATGGAGAGGCACATTGCCGCCATGTGGCGTGCCATTCCACACACATCTGTTTTGTCGGATGTTGTCAGATTGACAGTCCGACGGAACGTGGAATAGAAAACACGCGGGAGGAAAGTGCTATATCTGTATTTTTCGTTATCCCCCCGTAATCTTGGTGTTCTGGAGGAAGGCCGAAAATATTAACTAACAGCGGTGGAAAAATAAACGCGTCACTCTGTAGCGGGGGATCAAAATCATGGTTTGCGTCAACCATTATGCTACAATCCTGATTTGAATTCAGATCCATACGGAGAGCCAGGATGCTTCTGGGCGCTCAATTATTTCTTCTACAACAAGAAGTTGAAACGCATTGTGTTCTTCACTTGTCGTGCAGTCAACTCATTATATAGTGGAGACTCTGGAATATCGTCAGACATGTCCATGGAAGAAGATACTTGCTGCTATTAAGACAGGAATAATGCCAGGCCAAATTAGTTCCAGCTGATATACCCAAAAAAAAAAAAAGGACGCCAAAGAGAACTCGTGGTTCAATGTCACTTGAATCGAATAGTCCATCAATAACCCCACCGCCTACATCGAACAACAAGCGCCGAAGAATTTAAAATTCGTCTAATGCGGTAATGTACACATCCAGAAGCACTATACTAAAATTTTAATCAGGAAAAAATGGTACGTGAGATGATAAATCCGTAGAACTGTTAAACATGATAAACCAAATTCAATTATATAATAGCACAAATTAATCTAATATATAAAAGGGGAATAACATTGTAGTGTTATATGTAAGTTTCGAATCTTCGGAAAATATTTCAAGGTTAGATATGTACACACATATTCATATATCATATTAGATAAAATCGAACACTTGGGGAGAGTCAAATCCAATTTACTATATACTTTGGTAATGTTTTGAACATTCTATTGTCAAAATATTTCAAAAATAATTTATGTTTACGCAAACAGAAGGTTTAATCCGATGAGTACAATAAATGTACTCTTAATATCAATTAAAGTTTAAAACACGGGAAAACTTTTAGTATTTTCGCTATATTTGCGTGTTTCTAGAACCATATTCAATTCGACAATTATATTCAGATAGCAAGATAGATTGGTGCCGGCAATTCAAATCATAAATAATCCAGTTTTCGAACTATATTTTCTTTTGAATAGTATGTTTAATTATGTAAAGGCAGGTGAAAGCTGCGATGTGAGAATTTACGTCGATAAACGTACGCGATGCAGGCAAAATTTCTGCTGCCGTATTCTTAACTAATTTTCAATTTGTAGTCTTAAGTCAATGTATTCTCCCTAAACCTAACACGGTTTTAGTGATAGTTGTTAAAAAAGTGATGAATGTGTACTTACACAGAGTAAGTAGGGTAACATTTAGGACAGTACGAGAATAAGAGTACTTGTGATTGATTATTGAATATCAGAGATGGAACAGGATAGGAATAGATGAGGAAGGTTAGGAATTATCGAACGAAGTATTTTAAATCATAAAAACGATTGGTGTTCATGGTTGGCTATGAGGCATTTAAAGGGGAAAATGATAGCAGTTTTAACGGCAAAATTCAATTTTATCGTGGGGATTTTTTTTTAGAGTTAGTTTTCATTTTAAATTAGACTTATAGAATTGCAATTCTAATTTAGATCGCAGAAGAAGAATTACTATTCAAGTTGGGGATTGTAGCATGTGGGCCTGATTGAAAAATGCATCTCATGCCATCCAATACTCTCCAAGGGCCTCTGCTTTTATAGTACGTAAGATTTAGAAAGCAGCAGAAAAGATGCCCCTGTTTGTGTTTTGAATATAAATTCTTTCCTACGTCAAATATGTATTTCCTAAAAAAAAAATCATCATGCATATATTTACGGATCATATCGTGTCTGAGGTCACAATTCATTAATAAAAAAAAAATAACTATTCGGGCACTAACAGTATCTTGGTACACTCGGTTTGATAGGGCAGTGTCGTATTTTGCGTTTGACTCTCAGCAAAATCAGCGATGCTTTACTGCATGCGAGAACTATTTAATTGACTGTACTTTATTTTTAACAATTCATAACATAGATATTTCTTTTAAATTTAATTTTTTATATATTTCTTTTTAACAATTCATAACATAGATATTTCTTTTAAATTTAATTTTTTATATATTTCTTTTTAACAATTCATAACATAGATATTTCTTTTAAATTTAATTTTTTATATAAATGTTTATCCCTTATTTTAATTAATTGTGTGGATTAATTTGACTTTGTATTTGATTTGATTTGCGTTTTGAAATTACAAAATCACATTAAAGGGATCAAACCCATGTTGTAATGATATAAATGGAAAAATACGAAAATCAGTAGTTGAAGATGAGATTATTATTTGATAATGAATTTAGTTAGAGCAATAAAATGAATTGTTAAATAATTAACGACTTTCCTTTTCAGTAGTTCTTTCTGTTTCAGCAGGAGGGTGAGTGCATGGTAGGTATGCCGTCGCGAGGGTAGGGTTTCGACAAATCCGCTGAGGTCGGTTTCGCGTCGCGCGCGGTACGCGGTACCTTTGATTGTTTCGTCATTTCATTTGAGTAGTTTTCGTCGGTTTGATTTCGAGTAGCATATTTTTCGGTACCGCGTCGGTGATTCGGTAACGCGCCTATGGGATTTTGTAGCGTTTTTGATTTGAGATCTGTGGAGAGATCACATCCAGAATTAACGTAACGTAGGTTTCCCATTCTGGATGAGTAATTGTTGACGCGTTTGGAAAACGGGCATATTCAGGCGGCTGAAATATTGTAATTGAGCGTAACCCATTCGGAGACCCGCGACCGAAATCCTCTCCGAACTAGCTGGCCGACAAGCAGTCACCGCGTGAATGGGTTACGGTGCACGAATTGGTTGACCTGTTGGTACCATCCGTTGGCACTACTCAGACTTAACGTCTAGAACCGATGAGAGGTCGGTTCCGCGTTCGGACTTGAAAGGTGTAAAATCATTACAAATGGCGCCCAACGTGGGGCCTAAAACATCCTAAGGGGGAAAGAACTTCGCGTCTTCTGACGAGTTGGTCCTTTACGGAGGATGTAAGGTACTTTGGTACTCGAGTCCCACTATCAGGAGCAGTGGAGTTGTGTGATACACACTAGAAGTCGCTTCACGCGAGTTGTATCTATCGCTCTCCTTTGGTTGATTTTTTTTTCCGCGACAGAATCCTTCCGATGTGTTGTCCTAGGCTAACCCTGTAAGGACCTTCTATTTTCTTGATGGAACTGCCAGTCTGATGGGTTTACCTATCAGCATGGACTCTCAAGAAAATAGAAGGCTACCTTGCCTTTATGTCGCGGAAGGATTCTAACTATTTCTTATGCGTGTTAGACGAGTGGTATCGGTTCAACGTTCGGTGGCGTATGCTGGAGTTGCGAAGCCCGGAATGCTTCCACGCGTCGGGAATTTTGACCGCGTACAAAATCGTTACGGTAGCTCTACCACTTGTCTCGTCGAGTCACTTTAACGTAGTTTAGAGACGGTTTTTTGTAATGTATGTGGGTTATGGGGTAAATTTCGTAAATCGACCGAAAGCACCCTTTCTTCGGCAGATTACCACGCACTCTCCTTTCCCGTTGAATGAGTCGACCACTGAAAAGGAAAGTATGTATCAAATAAATTTTTTTTTCTCTCTTTCGCTATATCTTGTCTATAGCTCGCCACTATCGGGCGTTAAATTATTTTTAAGCCTTTAGTCATATTATACTTAAGTCCTTAGTCATATTATATAATTACATTTTTCTTTCTTCGTTACTAAGACATAACACCCACCCAAAACCAGCAAGAACAAACATGGCAACGAAGCGGACCCCAGATAAGCGTTGGACCCGATCTAAAACGGTCCAACCAGCTAACTGTGGGATCTGCTTCGAAGACGTAGTGGAGGGCGTACACAGCGTGCGATTGGATTGTGGACATCTATTCCATTGTGCCTGTGTACAACAGCTCCTCCTCACGTCAGAGAGTTGCCCATTATGTCGGCGACCCATCGAGCGGTCTGCCCTAGACGTCCCCCTCGGAACGCCCCTACCAATGCGCGGAGCAGTGGTGAAAGGAGTTCCAGAGGCCGAACAGTCCCAACCACTTTTAGACCTGCAAGGAGCCGTCGGCGGTGAAGTTCCGGCCGCAAGTGTCGTGTCCGAGGTGACACCCATGCCTTCCGCCCACTCCATTGACACCCTCGTGGCGTTGATGAGGGATACTTCGGAGAGGATCGGCAACCTGGAGGGAAGGCTCCAGAATCTCCCTATGAGCCAACCATCCAGTCGCGTGAGAACTCCGCTTGGCTGGGAACCCAATCCCAGTGTGGCGATGCCCCCCTCCCGACAATCCGAGCAATGGGTCCCACCTCCAAGGAACTCGGGAATGGATCCCAGAGCTCCCGAATATAGACCACGACACAGTACCGGACCTCCGTTGGTACCTCCAGCCCCCGAGGCCGTTCAGTACAACAGGTCAAACGAGGATGTGATTCCCCCCGGGAACGCACTGACACTTTTTCGAGACCCGACGCCTCGTATCATGGAGAGTTGGCGCCTGAACTTTACAGGGTTCAACGATATGATATCGGCGGACCGATTCCTTTTCCGGATTCAGGCGTTGGTATCCAGCACCCTGGGAGGTGATTCCTCGGCCTTCCTCCGGCATGCACATCTTTTGTTCAGCGGCGACGCTGCCGACTGGTACTGGAGCTTTAAAGAATCAACGCCACGTCCCACTTGGCACTCTTTCAGTGCAGCCTTCCGCAATCGATTTGAGGATGGCTTCACTGAGAGAGAGCTAAGGGAGCAAATAAAGAAACGGAAACAAGGCGCTCACGAACCGTTCGACCAGTACTACACAAGTATAGTGAGATTGAGCACTCGCTTGCGAAATACCATGCCCGAGGACGAACTGGTAGAAATTATCAGAGAGAATATGCGCTGGGATCTCCAGAACAGCCTTCTACATTTTCCAATCAACACCATACAGGGACTGCGCCTTCATGCCCGTAGACAAGAACACTTGGATGAGCGGCGAGGTACCTTCCATCCACAACCTCGCATAACGGGACCAACTCCCCGAAATCATCACACCGCGGAGTTGATGGCAGCTGACCACCTGCTTGCTGATCCAGTACCAGTACCGAGGAGCGGAGCACCACCGGAGTTTGAGGACCCAGCCTTGAATGGGGGGCCCTCCCTTGAAGCAATTACAAGCCCGACGGTCTGTTGGAACTGCCGACAACCGGGACATCGGTTCTATGCATGTCCAGCGGAGCCGACGCTTTTCTGCTACCGATGCGGGAAGGCCGACACATACGCACCTGACTGTGCTAATTGCAAAGGACGAAAAAACTTGCCACCGAGTGCCGCGACCACCCGTCGGCACTCCTAAACCCCGTACGAACCAATCCAGACCCCATCACTAGCTATGACCCAGCTCCCGACATGACTCCCATTCTGCTGACTCGCACCGCCAAACACAGTTCCCCGAAGTTCCACAACCGACGCCATCCTTCGCCGAGGCCAACGCGCAGGGAAATGATAGCGAGACGAAAGTTCCTTGGCATGTAAAACCTTTTCATGTCAGGCTGCGGAATTACTTGGTTACTCGACAGCGCATCTTCCATGAGGAGTTGGCTACAAATGTCCCAACGCGAAGCAAGCGAGCCACGCGTCGGATGCGGAGCTTCTGGAGAAAAGTCAGGCAGTCGAGGAAAGTGTTGAAGGACATATACTTAGACGAATTATTGAGGGATGATGTTCGGCCATATGCGTCAGTACACCTCCTGCAAAAACGAGTGTCAGGCTTAGTCGATACGGGAGCCAGTGTGAATTGCATATCTGCCGAGTTTGCAGGGCGGGTACTGGCAAGGCACGCGGACCAAATCCGTCATTTCACCTCCTGGTTAAGCACGGCGGACGGAACTCGTCACTCTGTAGTGGGAAAAATTATGACGGATGTCACCTTTAAAGGAGTAACTAAACCCATGGAATTTTTCATCATACCTCAGTTAACCCAGAATCTTTACCTAGGAGTGGATTTCGTTCGAAAATTTAACTTGGCCCCGGCACTATTTTCCGGTTCGACCCTGGAGTCCGTCACCACCGTTCCTGACCAATCTCAACCCACTAACTTATTACGGCATACACTGGATGTAACTCAGCAACTGCGTCTTGACTCGGCTATATCGGCTTTTCCATCGCATGAGAAGGAAGGTCTCGGGAGGACTGCCCTGGTGTTCCACACTATAGATGTGGGGGATGCTAAACCCATAAAACAGAGACATTTTGCCATATCTCCGACGAAGGAAAAATCGTTATATGCCGAAGTGGATCGAATGCTAGCATTAGGCGTCATCGAAGAATCACAGAGCGCGTGGGCTTCCCCAGTCACCTTAGTTGTCAAGCCGAACAAGGTCCGGTTATGCTTAGATGCCAGACGCTTGAACGCCGTCACAGTCAAGGACGCATACCCTCTACCGTTGATCGAAGGCATTTTGAGTCGGTTGCCTAAAGCCCATTTCATCACGAGCTTAGACCTCAAGGACGCCTTCTGGCAAATTCCTTTAGACCCCGGTTCAAAGGAGAAAACAGTCTTCACAGTCCCAGGTCGGCCCCTATACCAATTCGTGACCATGCCATTCGGATTGTGCAATGCCCCCCAAACAATGACGCGCCTTATGGATAAGGTGATACCATCTCATTTGCGGCACCAAGTTTTCGTTTACTTGGACGATATGTTGCTTATAACCGAGACCTTTGACGAACACATCGACCTGCTTCAGGAGGTGGCTCTACACATCCGGAGGGCAAGATTAACCATCAACATAAGGAAGAGTCAGTTCGTGATGACGGAGGTGAAGTATTTAGGTCACATCATTGGGCATGGCCATATCAAGACCGATCCGGAAAAGACTCAAGCGATTGACGTTTTTCCATTACCCAGGACCACCAAACAATTACGCCGATTCCTAGGCTTATGCGGATGGTACCAGCGTTTTGTACGTGACTATGCCACCATAACCACTCCTTTGACCGACATGCTGCGTAAGGGACGTAAATTCGTCTGGGAAGAGCCCAGCTTGCGAGCCTTTGAAGAGCTAAAGAAGAGTCTGACTACAGCCCCCGTACCGCACAGCCCGGACTTTGACAAACCGTTCTCAATCCATTGTGACGCGAGTCAACATGGGGTGGGAGCAGTCTTAGTCCAGGTTGCACAAGACGGCGAGGAGAGACCTATAGCCTTCATGTCTCACAAGCTGAACCCAGCCCAGCGAAATTACACGGTCTCCGAGCAGGAATGTCTAGCTGCGGTGTTGGCAGTGAAACGCTTCCGAGCCTATGTGGAGGGACACACCTTTGAAATCGTTACGGATCACGCTTCTCTGAAATGGCTAATGAGCCAGACTGATCTCAACGGCAGATTGGCCAGGTGGGCACTGAAACTACAGGCATTTGACTTCACAATTCGCCACCGAAAAGGAAGCCAGCATGTAGTCCCCGACACCCTATCCAGAATGTTCGCCCCTGAAGGAGCCGAGTTGGTCCAAGAGGACGACAGCCCCCAATTGATCGATCTGGACCATCCTGCCTTCAAGTCAGCAACCTACACACAACTGATTCACACTATCCAGAATCAACTGTCCCAGCTTCCTGAACTGCGGTTGACGGATGGATTTATTTATAAGCGGATGGGACACGCCTCCGGAGACCCCATACAAGAAGAAGAACAGTGGAAGTTATGGGTGCCCGAAGAATTAACCGCTGATCTTATCAGACGGGCCCATGACCACCCGTCAAGTGCGCACGGCGGTTACGGTCGTACAATTAGGCGGTTGAAAACCTGTTTCTTTTGGCCTAAGATGGCACAACAGATAAAAGCGTACGTAGCCTCTTGTGAGCTATGCAAGTGCACTAAAGCGCCCAACACCATTCTTCGGCCACCCATGGGTAAGGTTGAGGTCCCCGAACGTGTGTTCCAGCGCTTGTACATTGATCTTATCGGTCCTTACCCTCGATCTGCTTCTGGTCACACGGGAGCTGTCGTGGTCCTGGACCAGCTCTCTAAATTCCCTATCATAGAACCACTACGTAACATGCACACTGGACCTATAATCAGCTTCTTGGAGACCCGAGTCTTTCACATGTTTGGAGTTCCGGAGAAACTTGTCTCCGACAATGGAGTCCAGTTCACCTCCAGCAAGTTCCGAGATCTAATGTCCAAATACGGCATCATCCACCAGCGAACTGCCGTCTATTCACCACAAGCCAACGCATCCGAACGACTGAATCGTACGCTCATAGCGGCCATTCGCGCCTATGTCCACCCGAATCAGAAGGACTGGGATCGCAAATTGTCCGCCATCACTAGTGCGCTGCGCTCGTCGTACCACGCCACCACCGGCATTTCGCCGTATTTCGCATTGTTCGGTCAGTACATGATCTGTCATGGGAGCGCTTACCGACTATTGCGGCAACTGAAATCGCTAGAGGACCCAATCGTGGTTCTGGAACCGCACGAAAAGCTCCAACTTCTGCAAGAGCAACTGCGGGAGAAGATTGAAGAAAGTCGACGGATGGGAGAGGAGCAGTACAACTTGCGATCTCATCCTTCTGGCTTTAAGGCAGGCGACGAGATATACCGTCGAAACTTCCGGCAGAGCGATGCCACCCGACATTACAATGCCAAACTAGACAAGAAATTCGTGAAATGTCGAGTCCTACAAGTAATAAGCCCCACCCGATACCTCATCGCGGACATGACTGGTAAAACCCTGGGAATTTACCACGCAAAAGACCTTAGCCGATGAAGTACAACTATTTCACACGAAAAACCTTGGCTTACCTAAATCTCTGCCTAGACGAAGACCTCCGAATAACACCTGACTCCCTACTATATAGTACTGTCGAGTCTTCACGAACATGGTTGTAGCCTATTCCTCGAAACCGACCTTCGACCCGCCACGGCCCTAACCAAGACCTTTTACATAGGAGGCGGGATCGTAATTACTTCGATTTTGGGGGGGGGGAATGTGTAATGTGACGCCTACGCCCGGGAATCGAAGTGATTCCGATCCCGAACCCTTGCAACCGGCCAGATGGGTATGTCCTCGAAGTGCCAGCGGACTTCATCTGTCGTGCGGATATCGTTGCGCAGGAAATATTTCTTTTCTGTCCAAATATTTAGATCTGTGGATATAAATATTCGAAATATTAAATTAATCCAAACCCCGACACATTTCGAGACATATCCATCTGGAAATGCCCCTCCACCGTGGCCATCGAAAAACTATGCCACTGGCGACAGATGGAGAGGCACATTGCCGCCATGTGGCGTGCCATTCCACACACATCTGTTTTGTCGGATGTTGTCAGATTGACAGTCCGACGGAACGTGGAATAGAAAACACGCGGGAGGAAAGTGCTATATCTGTATTTTTCGTTATCCCCCCGTAATCTTGGTGTTCTGGAGGAAGGCCGAAAATATTAACTAACAGCGGTGGAAAAATAAACGCGTCACTCTGTAGCGGGGGATCAATATCATGGTTTGCGTCAACCATTATGCTACAATCCTGATTTGAATTCAGATCCATACGGAGAGCCAGGATGCTTCTGGGCGTTCAATTATTTCTTCTACAACAAGAAGTTGAAACGCATTGTGTTCTTCACTTGTCGTGCAGTCAACTCATTATATAGTGGAGACTCTGGAATATCGTCAGACATGTCCATGGAAGAAGATACTTGCTGCTATTAAGACAGGAATAATGCCAGGCCAAATTAGTTCCAGCTGATACACCCAAAAAAAAAAAGAACGCCAAAGAGAACTCGTGGTTCAATGTCACTTGAATCGAATAGTCCATCAATAACCCCACCGCCTACATCGAACAACAAGCGCCGAAGAATTTAAAATTCGTCTAATGCGGTAATGTACACATCCAGAAGCACTATACTAAAATTTTAATCAGGAAAAAATGGTACGTGAGATGATAAATCCGTAGAACTGTTAAACATGATAAACCAAATTCAATTATATAATAGCACAAATTAATCTAATATATAAAAGGGGAATAACATTGTAGTGTTATATGTAAGTTTCGAATCTTCGGAAAATATTTCAAGGTTAGATATGTACACACATATTCATATATCATATTAGATAAAATCGAACACTTGGGGAGAGTCAAATCCAATTTACTATATACTTTGGTAATGTTTTGAACATTCTATTGTCAAAATATTTCAAAAATAATTTATGTTTACGCAAACAGAAGGTTTAATCCGATGAGTACAATAAATGTACTCTTAATATCAATTAAAGTTTAAAACACGGGAAAACTTTTAGTATTTTCGCTATATTTGCGTGTTTCTAGAACCATATTCAATTCGACAATTATATTCAGATAGCAAGATAGATTGGTGCCGGCAATTCAAATCATAAATAATCCAGTTTTCGAACTATATTTTCTTTTGAATAGTATGTTTAATTATGTAAAGGCAGGTGAAAGCTGCGATGTGAGAATTTACGTCGATAAACGTACGCGATGCAGGCAAAATTTCTGCTGCCGTATTCTTAACTAATTTTCAATTTGTAGTCTTAAGTCAATGTATTCTCCCTAAACCTAACACGGTTTTAGTGATAGTTGTTAAAAAAGTGATGAATGTGTACTTACACAGAGTAAGTAGGGTAACATTTAGGACAGTACGAGAATAAGAGTACTTGTGATTGATTATTGAATATCAGAGATGGAACAGGATAGGAATAGATGAGGAAGGTTAGGAATTATCGAACGAAGTATTTTAAATCATAAAAACGATTGGTGTTCATGGTTGGCTATGAGGCATTTAAAGGGGAAAATGATAGCAGTTTTAACGGCAAAATGAATAGTAATGGAACCCAAATATAAAACCTACATTTTAACATTTAAATACCATATACGGATATATCAATCGAAATTCAATTTTATCGTGGGGATTTTTTTTTTAGAGTTAGTTTTCATTTTAAATTAGACTTATAGAATTGCAATTCTAATTTAGATCGCAGAAGAAGAATTACTATTCAAGTTGGGGATTGTAGCATGTGGGCCTGATTGAAAAATGCATCTCATGCCATCCAATACTCTCCAAGGGCCTCTGCTTTTATAGTACGTAAGATTTAGAAAGCAGCAGAAAAGATGCCCCTGTTTGTGTTTTGAATATAAATTCTTTCCTACGTCAAATATGTATTTCCTAAAAAAAAATCATCATGCATATATTTACGGATCATATCGTGTCTGAGGTCACAATTCATTAATAAAAAAAAAATAACTATTCGGGCACTAACAGTATCTTGGTACACTCGGTTTGATAGGGCAGTGTCGTATTTTGCGTTTGACTCTCAGCAAAATCAGCGATGCTTTACTGCATGCGAGAACTATTTAATTGACTGTACTTTATTTTTAACAATTCATAACATAGATATTTCTTTTAAATTTAATTTTTTATATATTTCTTTTTAACAATTCATAACATAGATATTTCTTTTAAATTTAATTTTTTATATATTTCTTTTTAACAATTCATAACATAGATATTTCTTTTAAATTTAATTTTTTATATAAATGTTTATCCCTTATTTTAATTAATTGTGTGGATTAATTTGACTTTGTATTTGATTTGATTTGCGTTTTGAAATTACAAAATCACATTAAAGGGATCAAACCCATGTTGTAATGATATAAATGGAAAAATACGAAAATCAGTAGTTGAAGATGAGATTATTATTTGATAATGAATTTAGTTAGAGCAATAAAATGAATTGTTAAATAATTAACGACTTTCCTTTTCAGTAGTTCTTTCTGTTTCAGCAGGAGGGTGAGTGCATGGTAGGTATGCCGTCGCGAGGGTAGGGTTTCGACAAATCCGCTGAGGTCGGTTTCGCGTCGCGCGCGGTACGCGGTACCTTTGATTGTTTCGTCATTTCATTAGAGTAGTTTTCGTCGGTTTGATTTCGAGTAGCATATTTTTCGGTACCGCGTCGGTGATTCGGTAACGCGCCTATGGGATTTTGTAGCGTTTTTGATTTGAGATCTGTGGAGAGATCACATCCAGAATTAACGTAACGTAGGTTTCCCATTCTGGATGAGTAATTGTTGACGCGTTTGGAAAACGGGCATATTCAGGCGGCTGAAATATTGTAATTGAGCGTAACCCATTCGGAGACCCGCGACCGAAATCCTCTCCGAACTAGCTGGCCGACAAGCAGTCACCGCGTGAATGGGTTACGGTGCACGAATTGGTTGACCTGTTGGTACCATCCGTTGGCACTACTCAGACTTAACGTCTAGAACCGATGAGAGGTCGGTTCCGCGTTCGGACTTGAAAGGTGTAAAATCATTACAAATGGCGCCCAACGTGGGGCCTAAAACATCCTAAGGGGGAAAGAACTTCGCGTCTTCTGACGAGTTGGTCCTTTACGGAGGATGTAAGGTACTTTGGTACTCGAGTCCCACTATCAGGAGCAGTGGAGTTGTGTGATACACACTAGAAGTCGCTTCACGCGAGTTGTATCTATCGCTCTCCTTTGGTTGATTTTTTTTTCCGCGACAGAATCCTTCCGATGTGTTGTCCTAGGCTAACCCTGTAAGGACCTTCTATTTTCTTGATGGAACTGCCAGTCTGATGGGTTTACCTATCAGCATGGACTCTCAAGAAAATAGAAGGCTACCTTGCCTTTATGTCGCGGAAGGATTCTAACTATTTCTTATGCGTGTTAGACGAGTGGTATCGGTTCAACGTTCGGTGGCGTATGCTGGAGTTGCGAAGCCCGGAATGCTTCCACGCGTCGGGAATTTTGACCGCGTACAAAATCGTTACGGTAGCTCTACCACTTGTCTCGTCGAGTCACTTTAACGTAGTTTAGAGACGGTTTTTTGTAATGTATGTGGGTTATTGGGTAAATTTCGTAAATCGACCGAAAGCACCCTTTCTTCGGCAGATTACCACGCACTCTCCTTTCCCGTTGAATGAGTCGACCACTGAAAAGGAAAGGATGTATCAAATAAATTTTTTTTTCTCTCTTTCGCTATATCTTGTCTATAGCTCGCCACTATCGGGCGTTAAATTATTTTTAAGCCTTTAGTCATATTATACTTAAGTCCTTAGTCATATTATATAATTACATTTTTCTTTCTTCGTTACTAAGACATAACACCCACCCAAAACCAGCAAGAACAAATATGGCAACGAAGCGGACCCCAGATAAGCGTTGGACCCGATCTAAAACGGTCCAACCAGCTAACTGTGGGATCTGCTTCGAAGACGTAGTGGAGGGCGTACACAGCGTGCGATTGGATTGTGGACATCTATTCCATTGTGCCTGTGTACAACAGCTCCTCCTCACGTCAGAGAGTTGCCCATTATGTCGGCGACCCATCGAGCGGTCTGCCCTAGACGTCCCCCTCGGAACGCCCCTACCAATGCGCGGAGCAGTGGCGAAAGGAGTTCCAGAGGCCGAACAGTCCCAACCACTTTTAGACCTGCAAGGAGCCGTCGGCGGTGAAGTTCCGGCCGCAAGTGTCGTGTCCGAGGTGACACCCATGCCTTCCGCCCACTCCATTGACACCCTCGTGGCGTTGATGAGGGATACTTCGGAGAGGATCGGCAACCTGGAGGGAAGGCTCCAGAATCTCCCTATGAGCCAACCATCCAGTCGCGTGAGAACTCCGCTTGGCTGGGAACCCAATCCCAGTGTGGCGATGCCCCCCTCCCGACAATCCGAGCAATGGGTCCCACCTCCAAGGAACTCGGGAATGGATCCCAGAGCTCCCGAATATAGACCACGACACAGTACCGGCCCTCCGTTGGTACCTCCAGCCCCCGAGGCCGTTCAGTACAACAGGTCAAACGAGGATGTGATTCCCCCCGGGAACGCACTGACACTTTTTCGAGACCCGACGCCTCGTATCATGGAGAGTTGGCGCCTGAACTTTACAGGGTTCAACGATATGATATCGGCGGACCGATTCCTTTTCCGGATTCAGGCGTTGGTATCCAGCACCCTGGGAGGTGATTCCTCGGCCTTCCTCCGGCATGCACATCTTTTGTTCAGCGGCGACGCTGCCGACTGGTACTGGAGCTTTAAAGAATCAACGCCACGTCCCACTTGGCACTCTTTCAGTGCAGCCTTCCGCAATCGATTTGAGGATGGCTTCACTGAGAGAGAGCTAAGGGAGCAAATAAAGAAACGGAAACAAGGCGCTCACGAACCGTTCGACCAGTACTACACAAGTATAGTGAGATTGAGCACTCGCTTGCGAAATACCATGCCCGAGGACGAACTGGTAGAAATTATCAGAGAGAATATGCGCTGGGATCTCCAGAACAGCCTTCTACATTTTCCAATCAACACCATACAGGGACTGCGCCTTCATGCCCGTAGACAAGAACACTTGGATGAGCGGCGAGGTACCTTCCGTCCACAACCTCGCATAACGGGACCAACTCCCCGAAATCATCACACCGCGGAGTTGATGGCAGCTGACCACCTGCTTGCTGATCCAGTACCAGTACCGAGGAGCGGAGCACCACCGGAGTTTGAGGACCCAGCCTTGAATGGGGGGCCCTCCCTTGAAGCAATTACAAGCCCGACGGTCTGTTGGAACTGCCGACAACCGGGACATCGGTTCTATGCATGTCCAGCGGAGCCGACGCTTTTCTGCTACCGATGCGGGAAGGCCGACACATACGCACCTGACTGTGCTAATTGCAAAGGACGAAAAAACTTGCCACCGAGTGCCGCGACCACCCGTCGGCACTCCTAAACCCCGTACGAACCAATCCAGACCCCATCACTAGCTATGACCCAGCTCCCGACATGACTCCCATTCTGCTGACTCGCACCGCCAAACACAGTTCCCCGAAGTTCCACAACCGACGCCATCCTTCGCCGAGGCCAACGCGCAGGGAAATGATAGCGAGACGAAAGTTCCTTGGCATGTAAAACCTTTTCATGTCAGGCTGCGGAATTACTTGGTTACTCGACAGCGCATCTTCCATGAGGAGTTGGCTACAAATGTCCCAACGCGAAGCAAGCGAGCCACGCGTCGGATGCGGAGCTTCTGGAGAAAAGTCAGGCAGTCGAGGAAAGTGTTGAAGGACATACACTTAGACTTAGGGATGATGTTCGGCCATATGCGTCAGTACACCTCCTGCAAAAACGAGTGTCAGGCTTAGTCGATACGGGAGCCAGTGTGAATTGCATATCTGCCGAGTTTGCAGGGCGGGTACTGGCAAGGCACGCGGACCAAATCCGTCATTTCACCTCCTGGTTAAGCACGGCGGACGGAACTCGTCACTCTATAGTGGGAAAAATTATGACGGATGTCACCTTTAAAGGAGTAACTAAACCTATGGAATTTTTCATCATACCTCAGTTAACCCAGAATCTTTATCTAGGAGTGGATTTCGTTCGAAAATTTAACTTGGCCCCGGCACTATTCTCCGCCTGGAGTCCGTCACCACCGTTCCTGACCAATCTCAACCCTCTCACTTACTACGACATACACTGGATGTAAATCAGCAACTGCGTCTTGACTCGGCTATATCGGCTTTTCCATCGCATGAGAAGGAAGGTCTCGGGAGGACTGCCCTGGTGTTCCACACTATAGATGTGGGGGATGCTAAACCCATAAAACAGAGACATTTTGCCATATCTCCGGCGAAGGAAAAATCGTTATATGCCGAAGTGGATCGAATGCTAGCATTAGGCGTCATCGAAGAATCACAGAGCGCGTGGGCTTCCCCAGTCACCTTAGTTGTCAAGCCGAACAAGGTCCGGTTATGCTTAGATGCCAGACGCTTGAACGCCGTCACGGTCAAGGACGCATACCCTCTACCGTTGATTGAAGGCATTTTGAGTCGGTTGCCTAAAGCCCACTTCATCACGAGCTTAGATCTCAAGGACGCCTTCTGGCAAATTCCTTTAGACCCTGGTTCAAAGGAGAAAACAGCCTTCACAGTCCCAGGTCGGCCCCTATATCAATTCGTGACCATGCCATTCGGATTGTGCAATGCCCCCCAAACAATGACGCGCCTTATGGATAAGGTGATACCATCTCATTTGCGGCACCAAGTTTTCGTTTACTTGGACGATCTGTTGCTTATAACCGAGACCTTTGACGAACACATCGACCTGCTTCAGGAGGTGGCTCTACACATCCGGAGGGCAAGATTAACCATCAACATACGGAAGAGTCAGTTCGTGATGACGGAGGTGAAGTATTTAGGTCACATCATTGGGCATGGCCATATCAAGACCGATCCGGAAAAGACTCAAGCGATTGACGTTTTTCCATTACCCAAGACCACCAAACAATTACGACGATTCTTAGGCTTATGCGGATGGTACCAGCGTTTTGTACGTGACTATGCCACCATAACCACTTCTTTGACCGACATGCTGCGTAAGGGACGTAAATTCGTCTGGGAAGAGCCCAGCTTGCGAGCCTTTGAAGAGCTAAAGAAGAGTCTGACGACAGCCCCCGTACTGCACAGCCCGGACTTTGACAAACCGTTCTCGATCCATTGTGACGCGAGTCAACATGGGGTGGGAGCAGTCTTAGTCCAGGTTGCACAAGACGGCGAGGAGAGACCTATAGCCTTCATGTCTCACAAGTTGAACCCAGCCCAGCGAAATTACACGGTCTCCGAGCAGGAATGTCTAGCTGCGGTGTTGGCAGTGAAACGCTTCCGAGCCTATGTGGAGGGACACACCTTTGAAATCGTTACAGACCACGCGTCTCTGAAATGGCTAATGAGCCAGACTGATCTCAACGGCAGATTGGCCAGGTGGGCACTGAAACTACAGGCATTTGACTTCACAATTCGCCACCGAAAGGGAAGCCAGCATGTAGTCCCCGACACCCTATCCAGAATGTTCGCCCCTGAAGGAGCCGAGTTGGTCCAAGAGGACGACAGCCCCCAATTGATCGATCTGGACCATCCTGCCTTCAAGTCAGCCAGCTACACCCAACTGATGCACACTATCCAGAATCAACTGTCCCAGCTTCCTGAACTGCGGTTGACGGATGGATTTATTTATAAGCGGATGGGACACGCATCCGGAGACCCCATACAAGAAGAAGAACAGTGGAAGTTGTGGGTGCCCGAAGAATTAACCACTGATCTTATCAGACGGGCCCATGACCACCCATCTAGTGCGCACGGCGGATACGGTCGTACCCTTAGGCGGTTGAAAACCTGTTTCTTTTGGCCTAAGATGGCACAACAGATAAAAGCGTACGTAGCCTCTTGTGAGCTATGCAAGTGCACTAAAGCGCCCAACACCATTCTTCGGCCACCCATGGGTAAGGTTGAGGTCCCCGAACGTGTGTTCCAGCGCTTGTACATTGATCTTATCGGTCCTTACCCTCGATCTACTTCTGGTCACACGGGAGCTGTCGTGGTCCTGGACCAGCTCTCTAAATTCCCTATCATAGAACCACTACGTAACATGCACACTGGACCTATAATCAGCTTCTTGGAGAACCGAGTCTTTCACATGTTTGGAGTTCCGGAGAAACTTGTCTCCGACAATGGAGTCCAGTTCACCTCCAGCAAGTTCCGAGACCTAATGTCCAAATACGGCATCATCCACCAACGAACCGCCGTCTATTCACCACAAGCCAACGCATCCGAACGACTGAACCGTACGCTCATAGCGGCCATTCGCGCATATGTCTACCCGACTCAGAAGGACTGGGATCGCAAATTGTCCGCCATCACTAGTGCGCTGCGCTCGTCGTACCACGCCACTACCGGCATTTCGCCGTATTTCGCATTGTTCGGACAGTACATGATCTGTCATGGGAGCGCTTACCGGCTATTGCGGCAACTGAAATCGCTAGAGGACCCAATCGTGGTTCTGGAACCGCACGAAAAGCTCCAACTTCTGCGAGAGCAACTGCGGGAGAAGATTGAAGAAAGTCGACGGATGGGAGAGGAGCGGTACAACTTGCGATCTCATCCTTCTGGCTTTAAGGTAGGCGACGAGATATATCGTCGAAACTTCCGACAGAGCGATGCCACCCGACATTACAATGCCAAACTAGACAAGAAATTCGTGAAGTGTCGAGTCCTACAAGTAATAAGCCCCACCCGATACCTCATCGCGGACATGACTGGTAAAACCCTGGGAATTTACCACGCAAAAGACCTTAGACGATGAAGTGCAACTATTTCCCACGAAAAACCTTGGCTTACCCAAATCTCTGCCTAGACGAAGACGTCCGAGTAACCCCAGACTCCCTACGGTATAGTCACTGTCGAGTCTTCACGAACATGGTTGTAGCCTATTCCTCGAAACCGACCTTCGACCCGCCACGGCCCTAACCAAGACCTTTTACATAGGAGGCGGGATCGTAATTACTTCGATTTTGGGGGGGACTGTGTAATGTGACGCCTACGCCCGGGAATCGAAGTGATTCCGATCCCGAACCCTTGCACTCGGCCAGATGGGTATGACCTCGAAATGCCAGCGGACTTCATCTGTCGTGCGGATATCGTTGCGCAGAAAATATTTTTGCGCAGAAAATATTTTTGCGCAGAAAATATTTTTTTTTTTTCTTCTCCAAATATTTAGATCTGTGGATTTAAATATTTGAAACAGAATATTAATCAAAACCCCGACGCATTTCGAAACATATCCATTTGGCAATGCCCCCTCCACCGTGGCCATCGAAAAACTATGCCACTGGCGACAAATGGAGATGCACATTGCCGCCATGTGGCGTGCCATTCCACACACATCTGTTTTGTCGGTGGTTGTCGGATTGACAGTCCGGCGCCACGAGAAAAAGGAACGGGGGAAATAACTGGGATTTTTAGTGGTCAACGAAAAAGTGTTCTTGTGAATAGTCAGATCGGTTGGAGAAAATTGCAAATCCCGGAAAGTTGGCAAGGTTTTCTCGATCTGCGCTATCGCCGCGAGTTTCATAAGAATATCACGGCGACGATAAAATTTGAAGGAGAAATTCTTTCTCGTTCGGTTTGGTGTTTGCCATCATCGGGCCTTGTGCATAGGATGTTGGTGCGGTGCTGATTGGATTGAATCTGATTAAGAGGTAATTTTTCGTTCGGCTTACATCGACGAATGCATTACCGTGTTTGCTTGCAGTTATTCGCTCCATAAATTTGAATGAGATGCATGGGAGCGAATCGAATTCGCCAGTTCAGCTAAATCATGGCAATGTAAAAATTTTGAGTGGCTGTCAGGGGCCGGAATCGCCACCGACGTCAGTGGAAGCTAATCAAGAGGACCTAGTCGAGCCTGCAACAACCATTACAGAGCCACTCCTCACTCCTGAGTCGCCGGTGCGGGAGTCTGCTCCAACGGAAGATCATCTGGATGGCCCACAAGGCGATGCCAACGAAAGAAGGGCTCGAATGAGGACATACTGTCGACCCTCGAGGGGCGAACCATATGGGGAGCAGGTGAAGTTGTCCAGAAGACATCGATGGATGCCCATCAGCCTGTGCAGTCATTAAAAAGATTGCTTGCTAGCATTCCCACAATAGTAATCGGATTTGCTGTGAACAGTGTACAAATTTTTATTGGGAGTGTGAGCAGTGTTTGCTATCAAAATTGAAGCAAGAGGAGGTATGTTATTTCTACTTTCAAAAAGAAGAGAAAGCAGTATATAGCAAATTATTGTAAGAGCCCTAGGACGAGGCATATGTAACGTATAATTACTTTGCACATGCCATAAAATCAATGTACACCTCCGGGAACTCTTAAAGTGGATTCCAAAGACATTTATTTGTTATTTCGTAGAAACTTGACTGACGGTAATTAATGTATTTTTCATTATCGGAGACTAAACGACGGGCAGACAACCTCTGTCAACTCGGCTCCTAGTACACAATTGAATTACCTATTATTGTTTATACAAAGATAAGATATTACGATGGGCGGTTCTCGGAGGTTGATAATTAGTTATTTTTAGTTCCATGACAACTGTTTTTACCTCAACCAACTTACATGGAGTGATCATGTATGTATAATACTCGTATATTTTCAATAGTGTCCAGGAGCAGACTATTTTTTTTCTGATTGCCATAGGAACGAAAATTCCAGTTATTTTAATCGCTTCCTAGTAATTTTCAATATCAGTCGACTGATTTTCGATTTTTGCCTCCTTAAAAGATTATATAAGTTTACTCTATTACGATAAAAATAATTTTTGATGATATTCTAATATACGAGTGGCAAAACAATACAAATATTGATACGAATGGAATCAGTTCTTACCCTAACTATAAGTTATACCATTTAAATCGTTTACCATAATTAATTTATTCAACACATTTGCATTAGCGAAAATTGCGTTGAGAAACCAAAACCGATGATTAAATGTAATTATGACAAATAATCTGTTAATGTAGTCGGGATTCGTTTACTTTTTTTTCGTAATAATTATTATCGAATAAATCGTATATTAAACAAACTATTAATCATAATTTTTCGGGAATAACGGGTTTGAAAAGTGTATAGTTGAAAAAAAAAAAAAGGGAATTGTATGTATAATAATGGACTCATGAGTACATACCTATAACATTTAATCTTTGACTGAGTAGATTCCAATACTTATGACTGAACTGTACCTTCCATACAATTAGAAATTCCTGAGTTCCTTTCATTTATAAGAATTATCAATAATAAGACAGCGCTAAATAACTTGTAGGCAAGAGCAAAAATGCAATGGTACACCTATTTTATGAAGATACAAAAAAATTAAAGAAACCTACCAATGTTATAATATCAAACGTTTCTACTAATTTACACAATGCATAAAATGAGTAAAAGTTGTACGCGCTGGAGCTGGAATATTTGATTTTTGTACAAATATAAAAGGCTATAGGTGTAACCGATTAATATCTTCTCACTATATTGTAAAACGTAAAATTATAAATAAAACCATGAATTGCTAAAGATAACCACGACTTTCCTTTTCAGCGGTTTTTCCTTTTTCAGTGGGAAGAGAGAGTGCAGGGTAGGTATGCCGTCGCGAGGGTAGGGTTTCGACAAATCCGCGGAGGTCGGTTTCGCGTCGCGCGCGGTACGCGGTACCTTTGTAGGTTTGACATTTTGTTAGAGTAGTTTTCGTCGGGTTAATTTCGAGTAGCATATTTTTCGGTACCGCGTCGAGACTTCGGAAACGCGAAATGAAAATTAGATTTTGTATTCTTAACTGGATGAATGAAGAAATACGGAGTAACGTAAAGTAGGTTTCTTCTCCGTATGGTTTGGTTTTGATAACGCGTTTTGAGAACGGGCATGTTCAGGTGGCTGAAAATATTGTAATTGAGCGTAACCCATTCGGAGACCCGCGACCGAAATCCTCTCCGAACTAGCTGGCCGACAAGCAGCCACCGCGTGAATGGGTTACGGTGCACGGATTGGTTGACCTGTTGGTACCATCCGTTGGCACTACTCAGACTTAACGTCTAGAACCGATGAGACGTCGGTTCCGCGTTCGAACCTTAAAAAGGTGAAAATCATTACAAATGGCGCCCAACGTGGGGCCTAAGATGTAATGTGACGCCTACGCCCGGGAATCGAAGTGATTCCGATCACGAACCCTTGCAACCGGCCAGATGGGTATGTCCTCGAAGTGCCAGCGGACTTCATCTGTCGTGCGGATATCGTTGCGCAGAAAATATTTCTTTTCTGTCCAAATATTTAGATCTGTGGATATAAATATTCGAAATATAAAATTAATCCAAACCCCGACACATTTCGAGACATATCCATCTGGAAATGCCCCTCCACCGTGGCCATCGAAAAACTATGCCACTGGCGACAGATGGAGAGGCACATTGCCGCCATGTGGCGTGCCATTCCACACACATCTGTTTTGTCGGATGTTGTCAGATTGACAGTCCGACGGAACGTGGAATAGAAAACACGCGGGAGGAAAGTGCTATATCTGTATTTTTCGTTATCCCCCCGTAATCTTGGTGTTCTGGAGGAAGGCCGAAAATATTAACTAACAGCGGTGGAAAAATAAACGCGTCACTCTGTAGCGGGGGATCAATATCATGGTTTGCGTCAACCATTATGCTACAATCCTGATTTGAATTCAGATCCATACGGAGAGCCAGGATGCTTCTGGGCGTTCAATTATTTCTTCTACAACAAGAAGTTGAAACGCATTGTGTTCTTCACTTGTCGTGCAGTCAACTCATTATATAGTGGAGACTCTGGAATATCGTCAGACATGTCCATGGAAGAAGATACTTGCTGCTATTAAGACAGGAATAATGCCAGGCCAAATTAGTTCCAGCTGATACACCCAAAAAAAAAAGAACGCCAAAGAGAACTCGTGGTTCAATGTCACTTGAATCGAATAGTCCATCAATAACCCCACCGCCTACATCGAACAACAAGCGCCGAAGAATTTAAAATTCGTTTAATGCGGTAATGTACACATCCAGAAGCACTATACTAAAATTTTAATCAGGAAAAAATGGTACGTGAGATGATAAATCCGTAGAACTGTTAAACATGATAAACCAAATTCAATTATATAATAGCACAAATTAATCTAATATATAAAAGGGGAATAACATTGTAGTGTTATATGTAAGTTTCGAATCTTCGGAAAATATTTCAAGGTTAGATATGTACACACATATTCATATATCATATTAGATAAAATCGAACACTTGGGGAGAGTCAAATCCAATTTACTATATACTTTGGTAATGTTTTGAACATTCTATTGTCAAAATATTTCAAAAATAATTTATGTTTACGCAAACAGAAGGTTTAATCCGATGAGTACAATAAATGTACTCTTAATATCAATTAAAGTTTAAAACACGGGAAAACTTTTAGTATTTTCGCTATATTTGCGTGTTTCTAGAACCATATTCAATTCGACAATTATATTCAGATAGCAAGATAGATTGGTGCCGGCAATTCAAATCATAAATAATCCAGTTTTCGAACTTTATTTTCTTTTGAATAGTATGTTTAATTATGTAAAGGCAGGTGAAAGCTGCGATGTGAGAATTTACGTCGATAAACGTACGCGATGCAGGCAAAATTTCTGCTGCCGTATTCTTAACTAATTTTCAATTTGTAGTCTTAAGTCAATGTATTCTCCCTAAACCTAACACGGTTTTAGTGATAGTTGTTAAAAAAGTGATGAATGTGTACTTACACAGAGTAAGTAGGGTAACATTTAGGACAGTACGAGAATAAGAGTACTTGTGATTGATTATTGAATATCAGAGATGGAACAGGATAGGAATAGATGAGGAAGGTTAGGAATTATCGAACGAAGTATTTTAAATCATAAAAACGATTGGTGTTCATGGTTGGCTATGAGGCATTTAAAGGGGAAAATGATAGCAGTTTTAACGGCAAAATGAATAGTAATGGAACCCAAATATAAAACCTACATTTTAACATTTAAATACCATATACGGATATATCAATCGAAATTCAATTTTATCGTGGGGATTTTTTTTTAGAGTTAGTTTTCATTTTAAATTAGACTTATAGAATTGCAATTCTAATTTAGATCGCAGAAGAAGAATTACTATTCAAGTTGGGGATTGTAGCATGTGGGCCTGATTGAAAAATGCATCTCATGCCATCCAATACTCTCCAAGGGCCTCTGCTTTTATAGTACGTAAGATTTAGAAAGCAGCAGAAAAGATGCCCCTGTTTGTGTTTTGAATATAAATTCCTTCCTACGTCAAATATGTATTTCCTAAAAAAAAAATCATCATGCATATATTTACGGATCATATCGTGTCTGAGGTCACAATTCATTAATAAAAAAAAAAATAACTATTCGGGCACTAACAGTATCTTGGTACACTCGGTTTGATAGGGCAGTGTCGTATTTTGCGTTTGACTCTCAGCAAAATCAGCGATGCTTTACTGCATGCGAGAACTATTTAATTGACTGTACTTTATTTTTAACAATTCATAACATAGATATTTCTTTTAAATTTAATTTTTTATATATTTCTTTTTAACAATTCATAACATAGATATTTCTTTTAAATTTAATTTTTTATATATTTCTTTTTAACAATTCATAACATAGATATTTCTTTTAAATTTAATTTTTTATATATTTCTTTTTAACAATTCATAACATAGATATTTCTTTTAAATTTAATTTTTTATATATTTCTTTTTAACAATTCATAACATAGATATTTCTTTTAAATTTAATTTTTTATATAAATGTTTATCCCTTATTTTAATTAATTGTGTGGATTAATTTGACTTTGTATTTGATTTGATTTGCGTTTTGAAATTACAAAATCACATTAAAGGGATCAAACCCATGTTGTAATGATATAAATGGAAAAATACGAAAATCAGTAGTTGAAGATGAGATTATTATTTGATAATGAATTTAGTTAGAGCAATAAAATGAATTGTTAAATAATTAACGACTTTCCTTTTCAGTAGTTCTTTCTGTTTCAGCAGGAGGGTGAGTGCATGGTAGGTATGCCGTCGCGAGGGTAGGGTTTCGACAAATCCGCTGAGGTCGGTTTCGCGTCGCGCGCGGTACGCGGTACCTTTGATTGTTTCGTCATTTCATTAGAGTAGTTTTCGTCGGTTTGATTTCGAGTAGCATATTTTTCGGTACCGCGTCGGTGATTCGGTAACGCGCCTATGGGATTTTGTAGCGTTTTTGATTTGAGATCTGTGGAGAGATCACATCCAGAATTAACGTAACGTAGGTTTCCCGTTCTGGATGAGTAATTGTTGACGCGTTTGGAAAACGGGCATATTCAGGTGGCTGAAATATTGTAATTGAGCGTAACCCATTCGGAGACCCGCGACCGAAATCCTCTCCGAACTAGCTGGCCGACAAGCAGTCACCGCGTGAATGGGTTACGGTGCACGGATTGGTTGACCGGTTGGTACCATCCGTTGGCACTACTCAGACTTAACGTCTAGAACCGATGAGAGATCGGTTCCGCGTTCGGACTTGAAAGGTTTAAAATCATTACAAATGGCGCCCAACGTGGGGCCCAAAACATCCTAAGGGGGAAAGAACTTCGCGTCTTCTGACGAGTTGGTCCTTTACGGAGGATGTAAGGTACTTTGGTACTCGAGTCCCACTATCAGGAGCAGTGGAGTTGTGTGATACACACTAGAAGTCGCTTCACGCGAGTTGTATCTTCCGCTCTCCTTTGGTTGATTTTTTTTTTCCGCGACAGAATCCTTCCGATGTGTTGTCCTAGGCTAACCCTGTAAGGACCTTCTATTTTCTTGATGGAACTGCCAGTCTGATGGGTTTACCTATCAGCATGGACTCTCAAGAAAATAGAAGGCTACCTTGCCTTTATGTCGCGGAAGGATTCTAACTATTTCTTATGCGTGTTAGACGAGTGGTATCGGTTCAACATTCGGTGGCGTATGCTGGAGTTGCGAAGCCCGGAATGCTTCCCCGCGTCGGGAATTTTGACCGCGTACAAAATCGTTACGGTAGCTCTACCACTTGTCTCGTCGAGTCACTTTAACGTAGTTTAGAGACGGTTTTTTGTAATGTATGTGGGTTATGGGGTAAATTTCGTAAATCGACCGAAAGTACCCTTTCTTCGGCAGATTACTACGCACTCTCCTTTCCCGTTGAATGAGTCGACCACTGAGAAGGAAAGTATGTATCAAATAAATTTTTTTTTCTCTCTTTCGCTATATCTTGTCTATAGCTCGCCACTATCGGCCGTTAAATTATTTTTAAGCCTTTAGTCATATTATACTTAAGTCCTTAGTCATATTATATAATTACATTTTTCTTTCTTCGTTACTAAGACATAACACCCACCCAAAACCAGCAAGAACAAACATGGCAACGAAGCGGACCCCAGATAAGCGTTGGAGCCGATCTAAAACGGTCCAACCAGCTAACTGTGGGATCTGCTTCGAAGACGTAGTGGAGGGCGTACACAGCGTGCGATTGGATTGTGGACATCTATTCCATCGTGCCTGTGTACAACAGCTCCTCCTCACGTCAGAGAGTTGCCCATTATGTCGGCGACCCATCGAGCGGTCTGCCCTAGACGTCCCCCTCGGAACGCCCCTACCAATGCGCGGAGCAGTGGCGAAAGGAGTTCCAGAGGCCGAACAGTCCCAACCACTTTTAGACCTGCAAGGAGCCGTCGGCGGTGAAGTTCCGGCCGCAAGTGTCGTGTCCGAGGTGACACCCATGCCTTCCGCCCACTCCATTGACACCCTCGTGGCGTTGATGAGGGATACTTCGGAGAGGATCGGCAACCTGGAGGGAAGGCTCCAGAATCTCCCTATGAGCCAACCATCCAGTCGCGTGAGAACTCCGCTTGGCTGGGAGCCCAATCCCAGTGTGGCGATGCCCCCCTCCCGACAATCCGAGCAATGGGTCCCACCTCCAAGGAACTCAGGAATGGATCCCAGAGCTCCCGAATATAGACCACGACACAGTACCGGACCTCCGTTGGTACCTCCAGCCCCCGAGGCAGTTCAGTACAACAGGTCAAACGAGGATGTGATTCCCCCCGGGAACGCACTGACACTTTTTCGAGACCCGACGCCTCGTATCATGGAGAGTTGGCGCCTGAACTTTACAGGGTTCAACGATATGATATCGGCTGACCGATTCCTTTTCCGGATTCAGGCGTTGGTATCCAGCACCCTGGGAGGTGATTCCTCGGCCTTCCTCCGGCATGCACATCTTTTGTTCAGCGGCGACGCTGCCGACTGGTACTGGAGCTTTAAAGAATCAACGCCACGTCCCACTTGGCACTCTTTCAGTGCAGCCTTCCGCAATCGATTTGAGGATGGCTTCACTGAGAGAGAGCTAAGGGAGCAAATAAAGAAACGGAAACAAGGCGCTCACGAACCGTTCGACCAGTACTACACAAGTATAGTGAGATTGAGCACTCGCTTGCGAAATACCATGCCCGAGGACGAACTGGTAGAAATTATCAGAGAGAATATGCGCTGGGATCTCCAGAACAGCCTTCTACATTTTCCAATCAACACCATACAGGGACTGCGCCTTCATGCCCGTAGACAAGAACACTTGGATGAGCGGCGAGGTACCTTCCGTCCACAACCTCGCATAACGGGACCAACTCCCCGAAATCATCACACCGCGGAGTTGATGGCAGCTGACCACCTGCTTGCTGATCCAGTACCAGTACCGAGGAGCGGAGCACCACCGGAGTTTGAGGACCCAGCCTTGAATGATCGGCCCTCCCTTGAAGCAATTACAAGCCCGACGGTCTGTTGGAACTGCCGACAACCGGGACATCGGTTCTATGCATGTCCAGCGGAGCCGACGCTTTTCTGCTACCGATGCGGGAAGGCCGACACATACGCACCTGACTGTGCTAATTGCAAAGGACGAAAAAACTTGCCACCGAGTGCCGCGACCACCCGTCGGCACTCCTAAACCCCGTACGAACCAATCCAGACCCCATCACTAGCTATGACCCAGCTCCCGACATGACTCCCATTCTGCTGACTCGCACCGCCAAACACAGTTCCCCGAAGTTCCACAACCGACGCCATCCTTCACCGAGGCCAACGCGCAGGGAAATGATAGCGAGACGAAAGTTCCTTGGCATGTAAAACCTTTTCATGTCAGGCTGCGGAATTACTTGGTTACTCGACAGCGCATCTTCCATGAGGAGTTGGCTACAAATGTCCCAACGCGAAGCAAGCGAGCCACGCGTCGGATGCGGAGCTTCTGGAGAAAAGTCAGGCAGTCGAGGAAAGTGTTGAAGGACATATACTTAGACGAATTATTGAGGGATGATGTTCGGCCATATGCGTCAGTACACCTCCTGCAAAAACGAGTGTCAGGCTTAGTCGATACGGGAGCCAGTGTGAATTGCATATCTGCCGAGTTTGCAGGGGAGGTACTGGCAAGGCACGCGGACCAAATCCGTCATTTCACCTCCTGGTTAAGCACGGCGGACGGAACTCGTCACTCTGTAGTGGGAAAAATTATGACGGATGTCACCTTTAAAGGAGTAACTAAACCCATGGAATTTTTCATCATACCTCAGTTAACCCAGAATCTTTACCTAGGAGTGGATTTCGTTCGAAAATTTAACTTGGCCCCGGCACTATTTTCCGGTTCGACCCTGGAGTCCGTCACCATAGCTCCTGACCAATCTCAACCCACTAACTTATTACGGCATACACTGGATGTAACTCAGCAACTGCGTCTTGACTCGGCTATATCGGCTTTTCCATCGCATGAGAAGGAAGGTCTCGGGAGGACTGCCCTGGTGTTCCACACTATAGATGTGGGGGATGCTAAACCCATAAAACAGAGACATTTTGCCATATCTCCGGCGAAGGAAAAATCGTTATATGCCGAAGTGGATCGAATGCTAGCATTAGGCGTCATCGAAGAATCACAGAGCGCGTGGGCTTCCCCAGTCACCTTAGTTGTCAAGCCGAACAAGGTCCGGTTATGCTTAGATGCCAGACGCTTGAACGCCGTCACAGTCAAGGACGCATACCCTCTACCGTTGATCGAAGGCATTTTGAGTCGGTTGCCTAAAGCCCATTTCATCACGAGCTTAGACCTCAAGGACGCCTTCTGGCAAATTCCTTTAGACCCCGGTTCAAAGGAGAAAACAGCCTTCACAGTCCCAGGTCGGCCCCTATACCAATTCGTGACCATGCCATTCGGATTGTGCAATGCCCCCCAAACAATGACGCGCCTTATGGATAAGGTGATACCACCTCATTTGCGGCACCAAGTTTTCGTGTACTTGGACGATCTGTTGCTTATAACCGAGACCTTTGACGAACACATCGACCTGCTTCAGGAGGTGGCTCTACACATCCGGAGGGCAAGATTAACCATCAACATACGGAAGAGTCAGTTCGTGATGACGGAGGTGAAGTATTTAGGTCACATCATTGGGCATGGCCACATCAAGACCGATCCGGAAAAGACTCAAGCGATTGACGATTTTCCATTCCCCAGGACCACCAAACAATTACGCCGATTCTTAGGTTTATGCGGATGGTACCAGCGTTTTGTACGTGACTATGCCACCATTACCACTCCTTTGACCGACATGCTGCGTAAGGGACGTAAATTCGTCTGGGAAGAGCCCAGCTTGCGAGCCTTTGAAGAGCTAAAGAAGAGTCTGACTACAGCCCCCGTACTGCACAGCCCGGACTTTGACAAACCGTTCTCAATCCATTGTGACGCGAGTCAACATGGGGTGGGAGCAGTCTTAGTCCAGGTTGCACAAGACGGCGAGGAGAGACCTATAGCCTTCATGTCTCACAAGCTGAACCCAGCCCAGCGAAATTACACGGTCTCCGAGCAGGAATGTCTAGCTGCGGTGTTGGCAGTGAAACGCTTCCGAGCCTATGTGGAGGGATACACCTTTGAAATCGTTACGGATCACGCTTCTCTGAAATGGCTCATGAGCCAGACTGATCTCAACGGCAGATTGGCCAGGTGGGCACTGAAACTACAGGCATTTGACTTCACAATTCGCCACCGAAAAGGAAGCCAGCATGTAGTCCCCGACACCCTATCCAGAATGTTCGCCCCTGAAGGAGCCGAGTTGGTCCAAGAGGACGACAGCCCCCAATTGATCGATCTGGACCATCCTGCCTTCAAGTCAGCAACCTACACACAACTGATTCACACTATCCAGAATCAACTGTCCCAGCTTCCTGAACTGCGGTTGACGGATGGATTTATTTATAAGCGGATGGGACACGCCTCCGGAGACCCCATACAAGAAGAAGAACAGTGGAAGTTATGGGTGCCCGAAGAATTAACCGCTGATCTTATCAGACGGGCCCATGACCACCCGTCAAGTGCGCACGGCGGATACGGTCGTACAATTAGGCGGTTGAAAACCTGTTTCTTTTGGCCTAAGATAGCACAACAGATAAAAGCGTACGTAGCCTCTTGTGAGCTATGCAAGTGCACTAAAGCGCCCAACACCATTCTTCGTCCACCCATGGGTAAGGTTGAGGTCCCCGAACGCGTGTTCCAGCGCTTGTACATTGATCTTATCGGTCCTTACCCTCGATCTGCTTCTGGTCACACGGGAGCTGTCGTGGTCCTGGACCAGCTCTCTAAATTCCCTATCATAGAACCACTACGTAACATGCACACTGGACCTATAATCAGCTTCTTGGAGACCCGAGTCTTTCACATGTTTGGAGTTCCGGAGAAACTTGTCTCCGACAATGGGGTCCAGTTCACCTCCAGCAAGTTCCGAGACCTAATGTCCAAATACGGCATCATCCACCAGCGAACTGCCGTCTATTCACCACAAGCCAACGCATCCGAACGACTGAATCGTACGCTCATAGCGGCCATCCGCGCCTATGTCCACCCGAATCAGAAGGACTGGGATCGCAAATTGTCCGCCATCACTAGTGCGCTGCGCTCGTCGTACCACGCCACCACCGGCATTTCGCCGTATTTCGCATTGTTCGGTCAGTACATGATCTGTCATGGGAGCGCTTACCGGCTATTGCGGCAACTGAAATCGCTAGAGGACCCAATCGTGGTTCTGGAACCGCACGAAAAGCTCCAACTTCTGCAAGAGCAACTGCGGGAGAAGATTGAAGAAAGTCGACGGATGGGAGAGGAGCGGTACAACTTGTGATCTCATCCTTCTGGCTTTAAGGCAGGCGACGAGATATACCGTCGAAACTTCCGGCAGAGCGATGCCACCCGACATTACAATGCCAAACTAGACAAGAAATTCGTGAAATGTCGAGTCCTACAAGTAATAAGCCCCACCCGATACCTCATCGCGGACATGACTGGTAAAACCCTGGGAATTTACCACGCAAAAGACCTTAGCCGATGAAGTACAACTATTTCACACGAAAAACCTTGGCTTACCTAAATCTCTGCCTAGACGAAGACCTCCGAATAACACCTGACTCCCTACTATATAGTACTGTCGAGTCTTCACGAACATGGTTGTAGCCTATTCCTCGAAACCGACCTTCGACCCGCCACGGCCCTAACCAAGACCTTTTACATAGGAGGCGGGATCGTAATTACTTCGATTTTGGGGGGGGGGGGGGGAATGTGTAATGTGACGCCTACGCCCGGGAATCGAAGTGATTCCGATCCCGAACCCTTGTAACCGGCCAGATGGATATGTCCTCGAAGTGCCAGCGGACTTCATCTGTCGTGCGGATATCGTTGCGCAGAAAATATTTCTTTTCTGTCCAAATATTTAGATCTGTGGATATAAATATTCGAAATATAAAATTAATCCAAACCCCGACACATTTCGAGACATATCCATCTGGAAATGCCCCTCCACCGTGGCCATCGAAAAACTATGCCACTGGCGACAGATGGAGAGGCACATTGCCGCCATGTGGCGTGCCATTCCACACACATCTGTTTTGTCGGATGTTGTCAGATTGACAGTCCGACGGAACGTGGAATAGAAAACACGCGGGAGGAAAGTGCTATATCTGTATTTTTCGTTATCCCCCCGTAATCTTGGTGTTCTGGAGGAAGGCCGAAAATATTAACTAACAGCGGTGGAAAAATAAACGCGTCACTCTGTAGCGGGGGATCAATATCATGGTTTGCGTCAACCATTATGCTACAATCCTGATTTGAATTCAGATCCATACGGAGAGCCAGGATGCTTCTGGGCGTTCAATTATTTCTTCTACAACAAGAAGTTGAAACGCATTGTGTTCTTCACTTGTCGTGCAGTCAACTCATTATATAGTGGAGACTCTGGAATATCGTCAGACATGTCCATGGAAGAAGATACTTGCTGCTATTAAGACAGGAATAATGCCAGGCCAAATTAGTTCCAGCTGATACACCCAAAAAAAAAAGAACGCCAAAGAGAACTCGTGGTTCAATGTCACTTGAATCGAATAGTCCATCAATAACCCCACCGCCTACATCGAACAACAAGCGCCGAAGAATTTAAAATTCGTCTAATGCGGTAATGTACACATCCAGAAGCACTATACTAAAATTTTAATCAGGAAAAAATGGTACGTGAGATGATAAATCCGTAGAACTGTTAAACATGATAAACCAAATTCAATTATATAATAGCACAAATTAATCTAATATATAAAAGGGGAATAACATTGTAGTGTTATATGTAAGTTTCGAATCTTCGGAAAATATTTCAAGGTTAGATATGTACACACATATTCATATATCATATTAGATAAAATCGAACACTTGGGGAGAGTCAAATCCAATTTACTATATACTTTGGTAATGTTTTGAACATTCTATTGTCAAAATATTTCAAAAATAATTTATGTTTACGCAAACAGAGGGTTTAATCCGATGAGTACAATAAATGTACTCTTAATATCAATTAAAGTTTAAAACACGGGAAAACTTTTAGTATTTTCGCTATATTTGCGTGTTTCTAGAACCATATTCAATTCGACAATTATATTCAGATAGCAAGATAGATTGGTGCCGGCAATTCAAATCATAAATAATCCAGTTTTCGAACTATATTTTCTTTTGAATAGTATGTTTAATTATGTAAAGGCAGGTGAAAGCTGCGATGTGAGAATTTACGTCGATAAACGTACGCGATGCAGGCAAAATTTCTGCTGCCGTATTCTTAACTAATTTTCAATTTGTAGTCTTAAGTCAATGTATTCTCCCTAAACCTAACACGGTTTTAGTGATAGTTGTTAAAAAAGTGATGAATGTGTACTTACACAGAGTAAGTAGGGTAACATTTAGGACAGTACGAGAATAAGAGTACTTGTGATTGATTATTGAATATCAGAGATGGAACAGGATAGGAATAGATGAGGAAGGTTAGGAATTATCGAACGAAGTATTTTAAATCATAAAAACGATTGGTGTTCATGGTTGGCTATGAGGCATTTAAAGGGGAAAATGATAGCAGTTTTAACGGCAAAATGAATAGTAATGGAACCCAAATATAAAACCTACATTTTAACATTTAAATACCATATACGGATATATCAATCGAAATTCAATTTTATCGTGGGGATTTTTTTTTAGAGTTAGTTTTCATTTTAAATTAGACTTATAGAATTGCAATTCTAATTTAGATCGCAGAAGAAGAATTACTATTCAAGTTGGGGATTGTAGCATGTGGGCCTGATTGAAAAATGCATCTCATGCCATCCAATACTCTCCAAGGGCCTCTGCTTTTATAGTACGTAAGATTTAGAAAGCAGCAGAAAAGATGCCCCTGTTTGTGTTTTGAATATAAATTCCTTCCTACGTCAAATATGTATTTCCTAAAAAAAAAATCATCATGCATATATTTACGGATCATATCGTGTCTGAGGTCACAATTCATTAATAAAAAAAAAATAACTATTCGGGCACTAACAGTATCTTGGTACACTCGGTTTGATAGGGCAGTGTCGTATTTTGCGTTTGACTCTCAGCAAAATCAGCGATGCTTTACTGCATGCGAGAACTATTTAATTGACTGTACTTTATTTTTAACAATTCATAACATAGATATTTCTTTTAAATTTAATTTTTTATATATTTCTTTTTAACAATTCATAACATAGATATTTCTTTTAAATTTAATTTTTTATATATTTCTTTTTAACAATTCATAACATAGATATTTCTTTTAAATTTAATTTTTTATATATTTCTTTTTAACAATTCATAACATAGATATTTCTTTTAAATTTAATTTTTTATATATTTCTTTTTAACAATTCATAACATAGATATTTCTTTTAAATTTAATTTTTTATATAAATGTTTATCCCTTATTTTAATTAATTGTGTGGATTAATTTGACTTTGTATTTGATTTGATTTGCGTTTTGAAATTACAAAATCACATTAAAGGGATCAAACCCATGTTGTAATGATATAAATGGAAAAATACGAAAATCAGTAGTTGAAGATGAGATTATTATTTGATAATGAATTTAGTTAGAGCAATAAAATGAATTGTTAAATAATTAACGACTTTCCTTTTCAGTAGTTCTTTCTGTTTCAGCAGGAGGGTGAGTGCATGGTAGGTATGCCGTCGCGAGGGTAGGGTTTCGACAAATCCGCTGAGGTCGGTTTCGCGTCGCGCGCGGTACGCGGTACCTTTGATTGTTTCGTCATTTCATTAGAGTAGTTTTCGTCGGTTTGATTTCGAGTAGCATATTTTTCGGTACCGCGTCGGTGATTCGGTAACGCGCCTATGGGATTTTGTAGCGTTTTTGATTTGAGATCTGTGGAGAGATCACATCCAGAATTAACGTAACGTAGGTTTCCCGTTCTGGATGAGTAATTGTTGACGCGTTTGGAAAACGGGCATATTCAGGTGGCTGAAATATTGTAATTGAGCGTAACCCATTCGGAGACCCGCGACCGAAATCCTCTCCGAACTAGCTGGCCGACAAGCAGTCACCGCGTGAATGGGTTACGGTGCACGGATTGGTTGATCTGTTGGTACCATCCGTTGGCACTACTCAGACTTTACGTCTAGAACCGATGAGAGGTCGGTTCCGCGTTCGGACTTGAAAGGTGTAAAATCATTACAAAGACATCCTAAGGGGGAAAGAACTTCGCGTCTTCTGACGAGTTGGTCCTTTACGGAGGATGTAAGGTACTCTGGTACTCGAGTCCCACTATCAGGAGCAGTGGAGTTGTGTGATACACACTAGAAGTCGCTTCACGTGAGTTGTAGCTTCCGCTCTCCTTTGGTTGATTTTTTTTTTCCGCGACAGAATCCTTCCGATGTGTTGTCCTAGGCTAACCCTGTAAGGACCTTCTATTTTCTTGATGGAACTGCCAGCCTGATGGGTTTACCTATCAGCATGGACTCTCAAGAAAATAGAAGGCTACCTTGCCTTTATGTCGCGGAAGGATTCTAATTATTTCGTATGCGTGATAGACGAGTGGTATCGGTTCAACGTTCGGTGGCGTACGCTGGAGTTGCGAAGCCCGGAATGCTTCCACGCGTCGGGAGTTTTGACCGCGTTCTAAGCTGTTACGGTAGCTATACCACTTGTCTCGTCGAGTCATCTAACGTAGATTAGAAACGTTTTGTAATGTATGTGGGTAGGGGTTTAAATTTAGTAAATCGACCGAAAGCACCCTTTCTTCGGCAGATTACCACGCACTCTCCTTTCCCGTTGAGGGAGTCGACCACTGAAAAGGAAAGTATGTATCAAATAAATTTTTTTTTTCTCTTTCTCTATATCTTATCAAAATAGTTCGCCACTATCGGCCACTAATTTATTCCTAAGTTTTTTATATATATATTAGATTGTAACATTTTTTTAGTTAAGGAACTTACTTCTCCCACCAGATTGAACGAAAATGGCAACGAAGCGGACCCCAGAAAAACGGTGGACCCGGTCCAAAACGGTCCAACCCGCGAACTGTGGGATCTGTTTCGAGGACGTAGTGGAGGGGGTACACAGCGTGCGATTGGATTGTGGACATCTATTCCATCGTGCCTGTGTACAACAGCTCCTCCTCACGTCAGAGAGTTGCCCATTATGTCGGCGACCCATCGAGCGGTCTGCCGTAGACGTCCCCCTCGAAACGCCCCTACCAACGCGTGGAGCAGTGGCGAAAGGAGTTCCAGAGGCCGAACCGTCCCAACCACTTTTAGACCTGCAAGGAGCCGTAGGCGGTGAAGTTCCGGCCGCAAGTGTCGTGTCCGAGGTGACCCCCATGCCTTCCGCCCACTCCATTGACACCCTCGTGGCGTTGATGAGAGATATGTCGGAGAGGATTGGCAACCTGGAGGGAAAGCTCCAGAATCTCCCTATGAGCCAACCACCCAGCCGCGTGAGAACTCCGCTTGGCTGGGAGCCCAATCCCAGTGTGGCTATGCCCCACTCTCGACCATCCGAGCAATGGGTCCGACCTCCAAGGAACTCGGGAATGGATCCCAGAGCTCCCGAATATAGACCACGACACAGCACCGCACCTCCGTTGGTACCTCTAGCCCCCGAGGCAGTTCAGTACAACAGGTCAATCGAGGATGCGATTCCCCCCGGGAACGCACTGACACTTTTTCGAGACCCGACGCCTCGTATCATGGAGAGTTGGCGCCTGAACTTTACAGGGTTCAACGATATGATATCGGCGGACCGGTTCCTTTTCCGGATTCAGGCGTTAGTATCCAGCACCCTGGGAGGTGATTTCTCGGCCTTCCTCCGGCATGCACATCTTTTGTTCAGCGGCGACGCTGCCGACTGGTACTGGAGCTTTAAAGAAGCAACGTCACGTCGCAGTTGGCACTCTTTCAGTGCAGCCTTCCGCAATCGATTTGAGGATGGCTTCACTGAGAGAGAGCTAAGGGAACAACTAAAGAAACGAAAACAAGGCGCTCACGAACCGTTCGACCAGTACTACACAAGCATAGTGAGGTTGAGCACTCGCTTGCGAACTACCATGCCCGAGGACGAACTGGTAGAAATTATCAGAGAGAATATGCGCTGGGATCTCCAGAACAGCCTTCTGCATTTTCCCAGCAACACCATACAGGGATTGCGCCTCCATGCCCGTAGGCAAGAACACTTGGATGAGCGGCGAGGTACCTTCCGTCCACAACCTCGCATAACGGGACCAAATCCCCGAAATCATCACACCGCGGAGTTGATGGCAGCTGACCACCTGCTTGCTGATCCAGTACCAGTACCGAGGAGCGGAGCACCACCGGAGTTTGAGGACCCAGCCTTGAATGATCGGCCCTCCCTTGAAGCAATTACAAGCCCGACGGTCTGTTGGAACTGCCGACAACCGGGACATCGGTTCTATGCATGTCCAGCGGAGCCGACGCTTTTCTGCTACCGCTGCGGGAAGGCCGACACATACGCACCTGACTGTGCTAATTGCAAAGTGCGAAAAAACTTGCCACCGAGTGCCGCGACCACCCGTCGGCACTCCTAAACCCCGTACGAACCAATCTTGACCCCATCACTAGCTATGACCAAGCCCCCAACATGACTCCAATTCTGCTGACTCGCACCGCTAAACACAGTTCTCCCGAAGTTCCACAACCGACGCCATCCTTCGCCGAGGCCAACGCGCAGGGAAATGATAGCGAGGCGAAAGTTCCTTGGCATGTAAAACCTTTTCATGTCAGGCTGCGGAATTATTTGGCTACTCGACAGCGCATCTTCCATGAGGAGTTGGCTACAAATGTCCCACCGCGAAGCAAGCGAGCCACGCGTCGGATGCGGAGCTTCTGGAGAAAAGTCAGGCAGTCGAGGAAAGTGTTGAAGGACATACACTTAGACGAATTATTGAGGGATGATGTTCGGCCATATGCGTCAGTACACCTCCTGCAAAAACGAGTGTCAGGCTTAGTCGATACGGGAGCCAGTGTGAATTGCATATCTGCCGATTTTGCAGGGCGGGTACTGGCAAGGCACGCGGACCAAATCCGTCATTTCACGGCGGACGGAACTCGTCACTCTGTAGTGGGAAAAATTATGACGGATGTCACCTTTAAAGGAGTAACTAAACCTATGGAATTTTTCATCATACCTCAGTTAACCCAGAATCTTTACCTAGGAGTGGATTTCGTTCGAAAATTTAACTTGGCCCCGGCACTATTCTCCGGTACGACCCTGGAGTCCGCCACCACCGTTCCTGACCAATCTCAACCCTCTCACTTACTACGACATACACTGGATGTAAATCAGCAACTGCGTCTTGACTCGGCTATATCGGCTTTTCCATCGCATGAGAAAGAAGGTCTCGGGAGGACTGCCCTGGTGTTCCACACTATAGATGTGGGGGATGCTAAACCCATAAAACAGAGACATTTTGCCATATCTCCGGCGAAGGAAAAATCGTTATATGCCGAAGTGGATCGAATGCTAGCATTAGGCGTAATCGAAGAATCACAGAGCGCGTGGGCTTCCCCAGTCACCTTAGTTGTCAAGCCGAACAAGGTCCGGTTATGCTTAGATGCCAGACGCTTGAACGCCGTCACGGTCAAGGACGCATACCCTCTACCGTTGATTGAAGGCATTTTGAGTCGGTTGCCTAAAGCCCACTTCATCACGAGCTTAGATCTCAAGGACGTCTTCTGGCAAATTCCTTTAGACCCTGGTTCAAAGGAGAAAACAGCCTTCACAGTCCCAGGTCGGCCCCTATATCAATTCGTGACCATGCCATTCGGATTGTGCAATGCCCCCCAAACAATGACGCGCCTTATGGATAAGGTGATACCACCTCATTTGCGGCACCAAGTTTTCGTTTACTTGGACGATCTGTTGCTTATAACCGAGACCTTTGACGAACACATCGACCTGCTTCAGGAGGTGGCTCTACACATCCGGAGGGCAAGATTAACCATCAACATACGGAAGAGTCAGTTCGTGATGACGGAGGTGAAGTATTTAGGTCACATCATTGGGCATGGCCATATCAAGACCGATCCGGAAAAGACTCAAGCGATTGACGTTTTTCCATTACCCAAGACCACCAAACAATTACGACGATTCTTAGGCTTATGCGGATGGTACCAGCGTTTTGTACGTGACTATGCCACCATTACCACTCCTTTGACCGACATGCTGCGTAAGGGACGTAAATTCGTCTGCGAAGAGCCCAGCTTGCGAGCCTTTGAAGAGCTAAAGAAGAGTCTGACTACAGCCCCCGTACTGCACAGCCCGGACTTTGACAAACCGTTCTCAATCCATTGTGACGCGAGTCAACATGGGGTGGGAGCAGTCTTAGTCCAGGTTGCACAAGACGGCGAGGAGAGACCTATAGCCTTCATGTCTCACAAGTTGAACCCAGCCCAGCGAAATTACACGGTCTCCGAGCAGGAATGTCTAGCTGCGGTGTTGGCAGTGAAACGCTTCCGAGCCTATGTGGAGGGACACACCTTTGAAATCGTTACAGACCACGCGTCTCTGAAATGGCTAATGAGCCAGACTGATCTCAACGGCAGATTGGCCAGGTGGGCACTGAAACTACAGGCATTTGACTTCACAATTCGCCACCGAAAGGGAAGCCAGCATGTAGTCCCCGACACCCTATCCAGAATGTTCGCCCCTGAAGGAGCCGAGTTGGTCCAAGAGGACGACAGCCCCTAATTGATCGATCTGGACCATCCTGCCTTCAAGTCAGCCAGCTACACCCAACTGATGCACACTATCCAGAATCAACTGTCCCAGCTTCCTGAACTGCGGTTGACGGATGGATTTATTTATAAGCGGATGGGACACGCATCCGGAGACCCCATACAAGAAGAAGAACAGTGGAAGTTGTGGGTGCCCGAAGAATTAACCACTGATCTTATCAGACGGGCCCATGACCACCCATCTAGTGCGCACGGCGGATACGGTCGTACCCTTAGGCGGTTGAAAACCTGTTTCTTTTGGCCTAAGATGGCACAACAGATAAAAGCGTACGTAGCCTCTTGTGAGCTATGCAAGTGTACTAAAGCGCCCAACACCATTCTTCGGCCACCCATGGGTAAGGTTGAGGTCCCCGAACGTGTGTTCCAGCGCTTGTACATTGATCTTATCGGTCCTTACCCTCGATCTACTTCTGGTCACACGGGAGCTGTCGTGGTCCTGGACCAGCTCTCTAAATTCCCTATCATAGAACCACTACGTAACATGCACACTGGACCTATAATCAGCTTCTTGGAGAACCGAGTCTTTCACATGTTTGGAGTTCTGGAGAAACTTGTCTCCGACAATGGAGTCCAGTTCACCTCCAGCAAGTTCCGAGACCTAATGTCCAAATACGGCATCATCCACCAACGAACCGCCGTCTATTCACCACAAGCCAACGCATCCGAACGACTGAACCGTACGCTCATAGCGGCCATTCGCGCATATGTCCACCCGACTCAGAAGGACTGGGATCGCAAATTGTCCGCCATCACTAGTGCGCTGCGCTCGTCGTACCACGCCACTACCGGCATTTCGCCGTATTTCGCATTGTTCGGACAGTACATGATCTGTCATGGGAGCGCTTACCGGCTATTGCGGCAACTGAAATCGCTAGAGGACCCAATCGTGGTTCTGGAACCGCACGAAAAGCTCCAACTTCTGCGAGATCAACTGCGGGAGAAGATTGAAGAAAGTCGACGGATGGGAGAGGAGCGGTACAACTTGCGATCTCATCCTTCTGGCTTTAAGGTAGGCGACGAGATATATCGTCGAAACTTCCGACAGAGCGATGCCACCCGACATTACAATGCCAAACTAGACAAGAAATTCGTGAAGTGTCGAGTCCTACAAGTAATAAGCCCCACCCGATACCTCATCGCGGACATGACTGGTAAAACCCTGGGAATTTACCACGCAAAAGACCTTAGACGATGAAGTGCAACTATTTCCCACGAAAAACCTTGGCTTACCCAAATCTCTGCCTAGACGAAGACCTCCGAGTAACCCCAGACTCCCTACGGTATAGTCACTGTCGAGTCTTCACGAACATGGTTGTAGCCTATTCCTCGAAACCGACCTTCGACCCGCCACGGCCCTAACCAAGACCTTTTACATAGGAGGCGGGATCGTAATTACTTCGATTTTGGGGGGGGGGGACTGTGTAATGTGACGCCTACGCCCGGGAATCGAAGTGATTCCGATCCCGAACCCTTGCACTCGGCCAGATGGGTATGACCTCGAAATGCCAGCGGACTTCATCTTTCGTGCGGATATCGTTGCGCAGAAAATATTTTTGCGCAGAAAATATTTTTGCGCAGAAAATATTTTTTTTTTTTCTTCTCCAAATATTTAGATCTGTGGATTTAAATATTTGAAACAGAATATTAATCAAAACCCCGACGCATTTTGAGACATATCCATTTGGCAATGCCCCCTCCACCGTGGCCATCGAAAAACTATGCCACTGGCGACAAATGGAGATGCACATTGCCGCCATGTGGCGTGCCATTCCACACACATCTGTTTTGTCGGATGTTATCGGATTGACAGTCCGGCGCCACGAGAAAAAGGAACGGGGGAAATAACTGGGATTTTTAGTGGTCAACGAAAAAGTGTTCTTGTGAATAGTCAGATCGGTTGGAGAAAATTGCAAATCCCGGAAAGTTGGCAAGGTTTTCTCGATCTGCGCTATCGCCGCGAGTTTCATAAGAATATCACGGCGACGATAAAATTTGAAGGAGAAATTCTTTCTCGTTCGGTTTGGTGTTTGCCATCATCGGGTCTTGTGCATAGGATGTTGGTGCGGTGCTGATTGGATTGAATCTGATTAAGAGGTAATTTTTCGTTCGGCTTACATCGACGAATGCATTACCGTGTTTGCTTGCAGTTATTCGCTCCATAAATTTGAATGAGATGCATGGGAGCGAATCGAATTCGCCAGTTCAGCTAAATCATGGCAATGTAAAAATTTTGAGTGGCTGTCAGGGGCCGGAATCGCCACCGACGTCAGTGGAAGCTAATCAAGAGGACCTAGTCGAGCCTGCAACAACCATTACAGAGCCACTCCTCACTCCTGAGTCGCCGGTGCGGGAGTCTGCTCCAACGGAAGATCATCTGGATGGCCCACAAGGCGATGCCAACGAAAGAAGGGCTCGAATGAGGACATACTGTCGACCCTCGGGGGGCGAACCATATGGGGAGCAGGTGAAGTTGTCCAGAAGACATCGATGGATGCCCATCAGCCTGTGCAGTCATTAAAAAGATTGCTTGCTAGCATTCCCACAATAGTAATCGGATTTGCTGTGAACAGTGTACAAATTTTTATTGGGAGTGTGAGCAGTGTTTGCTATCAAAATTGAAGCAAGAGGAGGTATGTTATTTCTACTTTCAAAAAGAAGAGAAAGCAGTATATAGCAAATTATTGTAAGAGCCCTAGGACGAGGCATATGTAACGTATAATTACTTTGCACATGCCATAAAATCAATGTACACCTCCGGGAACTCTTAAAGTGGATTCCAAAGACATTTATTTGTTATTTCGTAGAAACTTGACTGACGGTAATTAATGTATTTTTCATTATCGGAGACTAAACGACGGGCAGACAACCTCTGTCAACTCGGCTCCTAGTACACAATTGAATTACCTATTATTGTTTATACAAAGATAAGATATTACGATGGGCGGTTCTCGGAGGTTGATAATTAGTTATTTTTAGTTCCATGACAACTGTTTTTACCTCAACCAACTTACATGGAGTGATCATGTATGTATAATACTCGTATATTTTCAATAGTGTCCAAGAGCAGACTATTTTTTTCTGATTGCCATAGGAACGAAAATTCCAGTTATTTTAATCGCTTCCTAGTAATTTTCAATATCAGTCGACTGATTTTCGATTTTTGCCTCCTTAAAAGATTATATAAGTTTACTCTATTACGATAAAAATAATTTTTGATGATATTCTAATATACGAGTGGCAAAACAATACAAATATTGATACGAATGGAATCAGTTCTTACCCTAACTATAAGTTATACCATTTAAATCGTTTACCATAATTAATTTATTCAACACATTTGCATTAGCGAAAATTGCGTTGAGAAACCAAAACCGATGATTAAATGTAATTATGACAAATAATCTGTTAATGTAGTCGGGATTCGTTTACTTTTTTTTCGTAATAATTATTATCGAATAAATCGTATATTAAACAAACTATTAATCATAATTTTTCGGGAATAACGGGTTTGAAAAGTGTATAGTTGAAAAAAAAAAAAAAGGGAATTGTATGTATAATAATAGACTCATGAGTACATACCTATAACATTTAATCTTTGACTGAGTAGATTCCAATACTTATGACTGAACTGTACCTTCCATACAATTAGAAATTCCTGAGTTCCTTTCATTTATAAGAATTATCAATAATAAGACAGCGCTAAATAACTTGTAGGCAAGAGCAAAAATGCAATGGTACACCTATTTTATGAAGATACAAAAAAATTAAAGAAACCTACCAATGTTATTATATCAAACGTTTCTACTAATTTACACAATGCATAAAATGAGTAAAAGTTGTACGCGCTGGAGCTGGAATATTTGATTTTTGTACAAATATAAAAGGCTATAGGTGTAACCGATTAATATCTTCTCACTATATTGTAAAACGTAAAATTATAAATAAAACCATGAATTGCTAAAGATAACCACGACTTTCCTTTTCAGCGGTTTTTCCTTTTTCAGTGGGAAGACAGAGTGCAGGGTAGGTATGCCGTCGCGAGGGTAGGGTTTCGACAAATCCGCGGAGGTCGGTTTCGCGTCGCGCGCGGTACGCGGTACCTTTGTAGGTTTGAAATTTTGTTAGAGTAGTTTTCGTCGGGTTAATTTCGAGTAGCATATTTTTCGGTACCGCGTCGAGACTTCGGAAACGCGAAATGAAAATTAGATTTTGTATTCTTAACTGGATGAATGAAAAAATACGGAGTAACGTAAAGTAGGTTTCTTCTCCGTATGGTTTGGTTTTGATAACGCGTTTTGAAAACGGGCATGTTCAGGTGGCTGAAAATATTGTAATTGAGCGTAACCCATTCGGAGACCCGCGACCGAAATCCTCTCCGAACTAGCTGGCCGACAAGCAGCCACCGCGTGAATGGGTTACGGTGCACGGATTGGTTGACCTGTTGGTACCATCCGTTGGCACTACTCAGACTTAACGTCTAGAACCGATGAGACGTCGGTTCCGCGTTCGAACCTTAAAAAGGTGAAAATCATTACAAATGGAGCATGCTTGTTCGGTTCTCGTGGTTTCGAGTAAATTCGTTTTGTTGATGTTCTTAATTGTTGTGAAAACAATTGCGACAGTAGCTCGCAGAATTAGTTGTACATGTAACAATATATATATATATATATATATATATATATATATATATATATATATATATATATATATATATATATATACATACATATATATATATATATATATACACATATATATATATATATATATATATACATATATATATATATATATATATATATATATATATATATATAATATATATATATATATATATATATATATATATATATATATGTATATATATATATATATATATGTATATATATATATATATATATATATGTATATATATATATATATATATATATATATATATATATATATATATATATATGTATATATATATAGATATATATATATATATATATATATAAATATATATATATATATATATATATAAATATATATATATATATATATATATATATGCATATATATATATATATATATATATATATATATATATATATATATATCCCGAGTATTTTATTTATTTGAACACCGCTGATAATGCGCACATTTCGATACTTTTTTGTTTTGTTTTAAAATATTTTGGAAACCCTTTTCTTTATTTTCAATTTTGCTTCAATATAAAACAAACGGTTTTAATGTTCTTATTGAACACGTTCAAAAAAAAAGTTTTGGAAATGGAACAACGAAAATATAGCTTGTGTGGGAAGATCGATCAAGCACACAAAAGTTTTTAGTTGTCGTTAACACTTCAGAGAACATGTGGTTCGGATGGCTGATAGTTCATAAAAGGAAAGCTGTATTTACATGAATATTTCTAAATAGCCGATTTTCAAAATAGAAAGTCTAAGTCCAGGATGAACGAAAAACAGATTAATAAATGTAATGGACAAGCTCAAATCTGAGAAATTAGTGACGCAACTTTTAAATAAACGTATTTCATAACCGGGCTAAGTCTTCTGTTCTGTAAGTTCTATTGTGAAAGTTGGATTATACTATACGAAATATATAATCAAATTAAGGATTGTAAACGACTTGAGCTCTTAACGCTATTGATGTGAAATACGGTTTAGCAACAAATCATCTGATTTCACTCTTGGAGGATTTTTCTAGAGTGAGTAATGCTTCAATCGTCCTGCCATTACCGAGGTGAACCGATTCTAAGATTTAATTAATATCAGCTTCTGCACCGTAATTCACTGAATAATGTATTCAAATCAATTCATCTTCAGAGTACTCGTACTACTTTGAAGCCAAAGCTCGGTTTCTTTGATTATTGGGTTCGATTTTGATTTCCGAAACATCTTTCCTTTCTTCTTCCAAAGATTACGTGCTATTGTATTGCAATATGGTAGTACTAACTAAATTAATCACATACCAGGTCCCATGTTGCTCGTGTCTGGACGAAGGCGGTCGCGAACAAAGCACGGTCGATACTTTGATGCGCAAATTTCATGAGTGGCACCTGCCGTTATACACCTTAGCATCTCTGACGTTGTTTATCCGCAGCAATTTGCTAGAGGGCTTTTCCGTTGTTTGTTTTTTAAATAATTGTTACGACGCTTTGGCGAATTGTATAACTGAATTCATACGTATAACAGCGATACATCCTAAGATTGATTGTCATTTAACTATAGTTTGCGTTTACGAAGTGGCAGTGTCATTACTTCACGATCGGCCATTATCATTGTATCACTTTCAGGTGATGATGATCTATCTGGTGATTCGGTTGACGATGAACGAGGTGGAGTAAGTAGAGGTTCCGCTCCAGCTATTGCTGCTTCAACACGTCGTACAATTTACTTGGCTCGTAATGATGGTCTTCTTCTTCGAACCCAGGCGACCATCTCCCGTAGCGCACAACGGAACAACCCAACTCCCTCGTTGCGTCGGACTGTCAATCCGACAACCACCGACAAAACAGATGTGCGGAATGGAACGCCACATGGCGGCAATGTGCATTTCCATTTGTCGCCAGTGGCATAGTGTTTCGATGGCCACGGTGGAGGGGGCATTCCCAGCTGGATATGCCTCGAAATGTGTCGGGGTTTTTGATTCATATTATGTTTCAAATATTTAAATCCACAGATCTAAATATTTGGAGAGAAAAAAATATTTTCTGCGCAACGATATCCGCACGAAAGATGAAGTCCGCTTGCATTTCGAGGTCATAACCATCTGGCCGGGTGCAAGGGTTCGGGATCGGAATCACTTCGATTCCCGGGCGTAGGCGTCACATTACATATATATATATATATATATATATATATATATATATATATATATATATATATATATATATGTATATATATATATATATATATATATATATATATATATATGTATATATATATATATATATATATATATATATATATATATATGTATATATATATATATATATATATGTATATATATATATATATATATGTATATATATATATATATATATATATATATATATATATATATATATATGTGCATATATATATATATATATATATATATATATATATATATATATATATATATATGTATATATGTATATATATATATATATATATATATATATATATATATATATATATATGTATATATATATATATATATATATATATATATATATATATATATATGTGTATGTATATATATATATATATATATATATATATATGTATATATATATATATATATATATATATATATGTATATATATATATATATATATATATATATATATATATATATATATATATATATATATATATATATATATATATATATATATATATATATATATCTGGTTCAAGTCTCGTCGGCGTCAACGAGATTTAGTTTGAGTGGTTCTTCGGACAGACTATATGCCTATTTAGTTATGATACGTTTAAAATCAGAACTAATCGCATCTGGGTGGACGTACACACGGCCAAAGCGTGATAATGATCATATCGCGTTGTGGAGTGCCGATACATTCGATCATGACAATGAGATACTCTAACTATCTCTAAGCGAAGATCCGAAAGGGGCTGTAGGGCTACATATATATATATATATATATATATATATATATATATATATATATATATATATATATATACATATATATATATATATATATATATATATATATATATATATATATATATATATATATATACATATATATATATATATATATATATATATATATATATATATATATATATATATATATTGTATATACATATAGGGTGATTCATTATGATGTTTGGTTTTAAATAAAAAATAAGGATAAACTTGAATTTTATAGTAAAAACTTTGATTGTTAGTCGGACGAACAATCTATTACATTGGCTTTTTAAAGATTATTACATTTAAATGTTATCCACGACTACGTAAATGGTCCGTCCTGAGGGTCTGATTTTCCACGACACATTCCCGCATAGCGACCGGTATCTCGCGAATGATGGCTTATCCCTAAAAACCAGAGACTTCGTAGTCTAAATGTATATCACACGATCTAGGCGGCCAATGTACTGGTCCAAAATGTGAAAGTCTTGCGTTAACTTGATTTCTCAAAAAGTCCATTGTTTTTCTCGCCGTCGTGAACGCTGATTTTCGTGATACAGCTCAACAATTTAGGTACGTTGTTGCTTTGTACGTTTTTCCATGATGATTTGCAGTTTGACACAATTCACGCGTTATGTGTCAAAAAAGCCTATTGAAAACCAGATACATATATATATATATATATATATATATATATATATATATATACATAAATATATATATATATATATATATATATATATATATATATATACATAAATATATATATATATATATATATATATATATATATATATATATATATATATACATACATAAATATATATATATATATATATATATATATATATATATATATATATATATATATATATATATATATATATATATATATATATATAAAAGATATATATGTATTTATATTTTTCTTGTTTTTCAAAGTAAATTTATTTATACTCAAAGCAAACATTATTCAATGATATATTGACAATTTTGTTGGATGATCTTTTGCCATCTTCTATTAAGTTGAAAAATTCCACGTTCGCAGAAGCCTTGGTTTTTAGAAGCGAAGAACTCGTCCAACTCATTTTTATCAGCCTGATTGGAATCGAAAGTCTTACCATTCAAATGGTTTTGAAGACAGCGAGACAAATGATTGTCTGATGTCAGTTCCAAATTCAATTCCATTAATTTTTGAAGGGTTATCAAAGATGTGTGGGGTCTGGCGTTATCATGATGGAATTTCTTCGTTCAATTTCGATAGTTGACAACTGTAGACATTTGAATCAATAGTTTGCTATCCCACCAGACAGAAAGTATAATCGTCTTTTTAGCCTCCCCATACTCTCCTATAATACTTTCATAGTACAACTGTAATTTTCTGTCTATGATTTTGGAGAGAACTTTATAAAACCTACGCAGCAAAACGATCCCTCTATCATTTTCACATCATAATTTGTCCCCATTTTGGTGTACAGGACATGTAGCAATCGAGCAGTCGCCTAAGCAAACTGCCCGAAAACCATTAAAACACTAATCCAATTTTAATTGTAAATGTAAAAAAATTAATTATTTAGATCTACGATTAAAATTTGGACATGCAACACCTTTATAATGCAGCTCGTGCGCAAGACGAAATTATGGTGTCTTTCGACGTGAAAGCTCTATTCCCGAGTATTCCGGTGATGGAGACACTGGGATGTATAGAAGAATGGCTTTCCCACCAAGAAAACTCATTATCTTGGAAAATAAAAACTAGGCAGTATATCTAACTTGCGAGACTGTGCATGATCGAAAATTATTTCACCTTTCGGGGGAAATTTTATAAGACGAAAGGCGGAGTTGCGATGGGAAATCCACTTTCACCATTTTTCAGCGAGATATTTATGACGAAACTAGAAGACGGACTGCAGGAGAAAGGCCAGTTACCAAAACATTGGGTCCGATATGTGGACGATGTGTTTGCATATGTGAAAAGGAGTGACGTGGAGAAGGTCCTTGCTGACCTGAATGGAGCCCACAAAAATATAGTATTCACAATGGAGGAAGAGAAAGACGGTAAACTATCGTTCCTAGATATAGTAGTAAGGAGGACTCAAACAAATATAACTTTCGATGTATACCGGAAAGCAACTCACACACAAAGAACGATTCCAAATACATCAAATCATTCGCAGCAAATCAAGGTTTCTCCGTACAGAGCCATGATCCACAGGATGCTCGATTTGCCGCTAAGCAAGGAAGCTAAGGAAAAGGAGATGAGGTACATTGTTGAGACAGCTAAACTAAACGGCTTCAAGGGCTCGACGATTAGGAGAATGGCACAGAAGATCCAGACTAATAGACAGCGTCAGGGACGATCAACATTATCAAATGCGAATACCGAAAGAACGTACTGGAAGGCTCTAACTTATCACGAAGGCATCAGCAATCGGATCAAGCGGCGAATAAATCAGCTCAATTCTGTACGGTTAATCGAATCAAGCAGCAAGAACCAGCTCAAAAACGTTCTCGGATCAACGAAAGACAAGCGCGAACCACACGAGAAATCTGGTATCTATCGCATCGAATGTCCCACTTGTGAAGAAGTGTACATAGGTCAAACGAGGAGGCTCATCGGCACGCGAATCAAGGAGCATCTAGGCGAAGCAGCAGCAGCAAGAAAGAAAGAAAGAACTTCGAATTTCAAGTCAGCGGTAGCGGAACATATTATCACGAAGGGACACGAGATAACAATGGAGGACGCTGTAGTCATCAAGGAAGCTAGAGATACACGTGAATTGGATGTGATGGAAAGCCTGGCAATTACACGGGAAAGGAAAAAGTTAATGAATCAGGATGACGGAAACTGCAGATCATGGCTATTTAAATTAATTAAATAATAATATCTTCTCTGAATCATGTAAAAATAATATTTTTATAACTACCCCTTTTGTAAATTACCTTTCCTACCTTTTATTAGCTTAAGCAAATTTCCCTAATTACTTTTTAATGATCTAGATTAAA
>OZ017740.1:243973102-244028102 GCA_963969285.1 Odontomyia ornata | reverse complement strand
CGGAGTGACTGCAGTGACTGGAGGCCGCAAGGGAGGATTTTGAACTAGGCGATAGTCACAGTCGATCCCTACCGGAGGTCGCTCCGTCGCACGAGCATTTTGCTCATCATATATACGACACTACCAAAGGCAACTACCTCCGTTACCAGCAGTTCTTCCGCGATCAAATACGTGCCAAAACACACGTGGACACGCCAACCGGGGAACAGTCACCAAAAGGGCTCCAAATTCAAGATAGCGAGGACAAGGACTACACTGCAGAAGCCTCAGCACCAAGAGATGCCAGTGTGGTCAGGATGTTGCGTCCCTACAAAGTCATGGCAGGCTCGTTGAGGAGGATCATCGACCGTTTGGACCAGAAGGAGGTCACTCGAACCTGGTGCAGGAGTAAACTCATGACCCTTCAACGAGCTTGGCAACAGCTGGATGAATATCACCTGCAGATCGTCGGGCTCCATGACGATCCTGAAGCGTATGGTTTTAACGTGTAACAGCACACTCATTCGGAAGAGCTTACCCAAGATTGGGTCATACGTCTGCAATCGAAAATGGGTGAACTTAGCGCCACACCTGCCTCAGCGACTCTGCCTGTCACTCCTCTTAGCATGCCTCTACCGAAAATAAAACTCCCACCTTCGATGAGAACTGTTTACATTGGCAACAATTCCACGACTTGTTCATACAAATGGTGCATAGCCAACCGATGTCCAAGTGCCAAAAGCTATGGTACCTCAAGGCCGGTCTCACCGGAGAAGCGGAGCTTTTGATTCGAAACTTTACATAGTCAAATAACAACTACAAGGCGGCTTGGATATCCTTGAAGGAAAGGTACGACAACCGGCGACTATTGGTAGCGACGCTCGTCAACAAATTGATGGGTCAGCCATCTCATGCTAATGAAAGACCATCAGTGGCAGCAATAAATACTGGGATCCGTTGCTGCTACATGTGCTAATCCGAAAATTGGATCCAGCGACTCACGCATCATACGAACAATCGTTATCCAACCCGCGCGAGCTACCACTCTTGAAGTGTTTGTTGGACTTCATGGAAACGCGTTTCCAGGCCCTCGAGACACTCGGCTATAAACAAAGGAACCGGAGATCTACCGTATGAAAGCCACCAAATCGACCGTGGCCGCCACGACAGCTTCTCGGTGCTTAATGTATGAGCAGAATCACCCGTTTTACTACTGCGCGGATTTCCTCAGGATCACTGCTGCAAAGAGACTAAGTTTCGTGCGCGCTAAGAAGCTGTGCGTGAATTGCCTTCGAGAAGGACATCAGGCTTCCAGCTGCGTGGTCAGAAGTTGCAAGCAGCGTTCCAAGAATCACAACACCCTGCTACAACTACCTGGAGACAACAAGCCCAAACAGACCAAGACGATATTCACGAGCACGACAACGTCGAATCAAGACTCGAAACTGCAAACAAATGCAGGACCGCCATCGCTCGCTTTTACCACTCTGATAGAGCCCCGACCCCAAGGACATGTACTTCTGGGCACGTCATCAGGTTGGTCACCAGCAATGGGAAGACGACGGGTTGTCGAGCTGTGCTGGATCCGGGCTCACAAATAAACCTAGTCACCAAAAAAATCATCAATAAATTGGGTTTATCATCGGCATCACACCTTGGCCTCATTGAAAGGGTAGGCGGTAGTACTGAGAAGGCATAGCATAAGGTGAACCTCGGCCTAAGATCCAGATTATCAGGATATGCCGCGCAGTTGTAAGCCTACGTCATGGACAAAATAATATCACCGCAACCGTCTCAGAAGTTGAACACATCGGGATGGCACATTCCCAAAAACATAAGGCTGGCAGATCCAGACTTCCACCGAACGGTCCGCATCGACATGCTGCTCAGTGCCGAACACTTTTACAAGGTCCTAGCCATTGCACAAATAAAGTTGGGCCCAAAGCCCCCAGTGCTCCAGAACACGCTCCTAGGATGGATTGTAGCCGGAAGAGTGATCACACCTCAAGTGTCTTCCGTGACATGCGGCATCCTGGCAGAAGATAACTAGCTTAATCAGCACATCAAGCGATTTTGAGAGGTCGAGGAAGTACAGGATTCGAAGCACAAGCTTACGTTAACTGAAAAGGCTTGCAAAGTACATTTCTATCACACAATGACAAGACGTCCCGTCAGCCGTTTCTTGGTTATACTCCCATTCAGCAAAGATCCTGAGACGCTAGGTGATTCCTAAGCGTTGGCCACTCGCAATTTCATTGCCTTGGAGCGTCGACTGGAGAGGAACCCTGATCTAAGACTTCCATACGAGGACTTCATGGAGGAGTATATTTAGCTTGGGCATATGGAGGATATGACATCGCAGCAGCGGGAGGAATTACGATACTTCCTTCCACATAATTGTGTCCTGAAGCCTGGCAGCAGTACAACCAAGCTGCGGATGGTTTTCGATGCATCCAGTAAGACGACCACGAACGTTTCGTTGAATGATGCTCTTCATACAGGGCCTACTGTCCAGGATGACCTTTTTTTCGATACTCCTGCGTTTCAGAATGCCTTTTTTCGTATTCACCGCCAACATCGAGGAGATGCATCGGCAGATAATGCTCCATCCTAAAGACCGTCGGTTCCATGGCTTAATTTGGAGAAAAAGTTCAACGCAACCAGTGCGATACTATCAGTTGAAAACAGTAACCTATGGCACGACGTGTGCCCCGTATCTAGCTACAAAATGTCTGCAAGTTCTAGCACAAGAGAACCAGCAGAAAGGTCCCCTGGGCAGCAGCGCGTTGGAGAAGGATTGCGATCTCGACGACGTCATGACCAAGGCAGACAGCTTAGAGGAGGCACTTCGCAAACTAGCGGAGCTATGCCCCATACTCTCGAGCGCAGGTATGCATTTGCGCAAATGGTGTGCCAACCATCTTCTATTGTTGAAGCAGATTAAACCTGAGGACCAACAGACCCAGCTGGACTTCAGTAGTTTACACGAGGATTATATTAAGACGATAGGAATCATCTGGCGTCCGAAGACTGACGAGTTTCAGATCAAAATCAACCTGGATCCAACCGATGCGAAGTTCTCCAAGAGGGCGATGGCATCTGATATAACTAGAATGTTCGATCTATTGGGCATTCTGGCTACTATGATAGTAGCAGCCAAACTATTCCTGCAGGAATTATGGCGATTGGAATTGGACTGGGATGCAGCATTACCAGTGGGGATCCATACCCAGTGGTCCGATTTCCGCAATGGTCTGCCATCATTGCAGCAACCCGATTTTCTCGTCACGTCAGTACAGGCGGGAAACCCGTGCAAGTGTAGTTGCACATCTTTTGTGATGGCTCCTAGAAGGCATATAGCGCAGCGATATACATGCATCAACTCTGAAGAGCGGTCAAGTCGTCGTCAGGTTTCTGTGCGCCAAGTCAAGATTGGCCCCGATCAAGACACTCACTGTTCCGCGCCTGGTGTTGTGTGCGGCGAAACTAGGCGCTGAGCTCACAAGACGAGTTAAGACAGCGCTCAATCTGCAGGCGGTTTTTCAGGTATTCTGGACCGGACCGATCAACTCTACTGCAGCAATACCTTTGTGGCGAACAGGATCTCGGCCATACAAATCCTCTCAAGGGCGGACCGATGTCTGAAGACAACCCAGCTGACATCCTGTCACGGGGGATGGCGCCGGCTGAATTGAGCCGCTGTAGTATGTGGTTGCAAGGACCAACATTTTTATCCAGAGCAGAATCAGTTTAGCCTTCCGAGTATCGGAGTGGGGCCCTTGCGACTTGGAGACGAAATGGACCAAGACCGCTATGGTAACGGCAGAGGTTCCTGAAATACACTTCATTCAGTAGACCCAACACGGCAACTCCTTCAAGAGGCTGCAGCGCACAGTGGCCTACATGATGCGGTTTATCTGTGGTCTCAAGCCGGCAGTCAAACAATCTCAACTGACAAATCGAGCGCTCACGAGTGATGAATTATCCACAGTCCTGGAAGTCATCGTGAGGTATGTACAATCACAAACTTCTAACTGCGAACTTTTGGACATCAGGTGGGGGAGGCAAGTCTCCAAGCACAGTCCGTTGGTGGGACTGGCGCCATTCCTGGATCCAGAGGGCATAATCCGTGTCGGTGAGAGGCTGCTAAGATCACGTTCAACGCCAAACCTCCCATTTTATTACCATTCAAATATCCGTTCACCAGACTGCTGATGATGGACATCCATCGCGACCACTGCCATCTAGGTGCTTAAACATTGCTCGCTACTACTAGACAGCAGTTCTGGCCAATTCGAGGAAAACATATCGCGAGATCGATTGTTCAACGGTGCGTGTGGTGCACCCGAGTCAAGCCCTAAGCTGTTTTCACAAGTCATGGGAAACCTGCCAAGTGCACGTATTCAGCTAGGGTACCTAGCCATATTTTGCTGTTTCGCTACAAAGGCCGTCCATCTGGACCTAGTCAGCGATCTAAGCTCAGAGGCATTCCTTTGTGCTCTCAAACGTTTCATTGGGCGACGAGGACACTGCCGAAACCTATTTTGCGACAACGCCACCAACTTTGTGGGAGCTCACAACCAGTTATCATTATTGTCGTCCTAATTATAATCCAACGAAGCGCGTCAAGAAGTAACGACGGCGTGCTCCAGCCGGGGAATCGATTTCCACTTCATCCCCCCTCGCACGCCTGATTTTGGCGGCTTGTGGGAGGCGGCGGTCAAATCAGATAAAAATTTTATCCGTCGAGGCGTTTTGTCGGGGCTCTCACCTATGAGGAGCTGCATACCTTAGTGGTTGAGGTGGAGGCTGTCCTCAATTCTAGACCCGGGAACAGTGGTCATCATAAGTGAAGATAACACCCCATCGATGAAGTGGTCACTGGGGCGAATTATCAAAACGTACGAAGGCGCCGATGGTTTCGTACGAGTCGCTGATATCAAAACCGCCTCTGGAACTTTGAAAAGGCCAATACACAAACTGGCTCCGTTACCCGTACTCGACGACGCACAGTGTAACGAAGAACCATCAAAAGCAAGTTCCCTCTACTTGACGAAGGAAGGGTCCCAGCTCAACAGCGACGACATCCCGAGGACAAGGTGGCGATCGATGCGAATCGGCAATGCCTGCTAGTCTGCAAGATCCAATAGCGCACGCCTCTTCAACACAAGGCTCAACAACCAGACCCCATATCGGTCTGTATTTTCAACCATTAGGTCGAGTCTACTTATCTTCCAGCGAGTGAAGGTGCTCATTTATTACGATTTGGGACCGTATTGGCGGGAATTGGCTGTTCTACAGAACGGGATAAACCTTGTGGACTTTTTCAACGACTCCACTCATTTAACTGAGCCTGCATCTGAAATCGAGGAACTGCGACGGCAACTACAAGCGCAAGATGTTTCATGGACCGATCAAGTGACCGACCACGACATCCACCAGGACACCATCGGCTACCTGGGCATTCTCGGATTAGTCATACTGGTGATCTACCTCCGCAGGCGTCCCTTCAAACAACAATCCAACCTGCATGTCCAACCACCAGTGCCGTTACGTAGACGCTACAGGCTACCGCACACCTTGAAGGAATCTGAACGGATTGTTCAACGCTTACATAGTTATTTAAGGTTAATTAGCACTGTTATCATTAGCCCATTCGTAATTAATTCGATTTATTTGATTGATTATCAATTGATCGATCATTTTAATTCAATTACCAAATTCAAAGCGAAAATACTTTGTTTCGAATACCACATTTTTATTTTAATCAGTCGAGTAACACATTTTTCATTCATTTTTTAATTTGTCAAAACTTCGGAACAAAAGTTTATTCATTGTTCAATTGTTGGTTGGGTCGTTATATATTCTGAGAATTTTTTAGGAACATGAGTTTCAATGCATTCGAAGAGTGCTTTATAGAATGGAGAGACTGTTTCTTCTAAATCTAAACTTGAAAGATAGTTCCAATCAATAGTGGCAAGAAAAAATTTAATGCTATTCTAATCAGCCTTTCAGAAGTCCAATAAAATAAAGTCATTGTACCTTCAAAAAAGTTACATGAGATATGGGCAGTTCAACCGAAGAAGCGTGATGGCTTCGTGTGTTGGAGAAAAGGTTCTCCTTGTCATTGGTTGAACCGACTACAACATCGTCATAAGCATTGGTAAAAATAAGATCCAACCAATTTCCATCTCGGTTGGGAGTCAGTGCTCCTTGTTGTAAATTATTACCATAAAATGCATTGATTAGGTTAAGACCGATTGTGTTTAGAGGTTTACTAGTAGAAGATGGTTATCAGTTTCATTAAGAGTAAAAGATAAATTAGAACGTTTCAAGTCTCCCGAAATTATTATTTGATCATCTTTCTATAGAGATGCACCAATAGAATTTATAATTTCAAAGATTTTCTCGTGGGAGGTTTCGTCAGATTTTGTTGGAAGTATAAGAAATACTTGCCTAGATGTATTCGAACCACTTTATGTTCAAAAGTTTTATTGGAGACAGGCTATGGAACTTTTGATCGTAATCAACACTCCGCCCTCTCTGGTCAGACCTGTGAGTGAATAGTCACGATCAGCTCTATAAATGGTCCAGCTACTGTCAATTAAATAATGGCCTACTAAACGTTACAAAATTTAATAAATCAGCTTTTTTTGAATGGACTAAAGTTTTAATTTGGTTTTGATGATAGTTCGATCAAAAAAGTTTGCAACTAATATTTTGTTACAAGCCCTTTTGCTTTTCTGACTTTATTCAATCTCCAATGGATCATTGCACTAGCATTTGTGTGTAATCTGTCATTATTCTTTGATATTTCGATAGGAGGATGTAATGATTTTTAACTTTTTAAGTTCGTACGCGGAACCGACCTCTCATCGGTTCTAGACGTTAAGTCTGAGTAGTGCCAACGGATGGTACCAACAGGTCAACCAATCCGTGCACCGTAACCCATTCACGCGGTGGCTGCTTGTCGGCCAGCTAGTTCGGAGAGGATTTCGGTCGCGGGTCTCCGAATGGGTTACGCTCAATTACAATATTTTCAGCCACCTGAACATGCCCGTTTTCAAAACGCGTTATCAAACAAAACCATACGGAGAAGAAACCTACTTTACGTTACTCCGCATTTCTTCATTCATCCAGTTAAAACACAAAAATCTAATTTCCGTTTCGCGTTCCCGAATTATACCGACGCGGTACCGAAAAATATGCTACTCGAAATTAACACGACGAAGACTACTCTAACAAAATGTCAAAACTACAAAGGTACCGCGTACCGCGCACGACGCGAAACCGACCTCAGCGGATTTGGCGAAACCCTAGCCTCGCGACGGCATACCTACCCTGCACTCACTTTCCCGCTGAAACAGAATATCTGGAAATAATATTTATTACAGGTTTACACACTAAATCCATCAAAGTTATTTAAACTGAATATTGAAATCAAACCGTTCAACTTATTATTTCATAGTCATCTATCATTTGCTAACCATATAAAACAAATGAACATCTACACCAACAAGATGGCGGTAAAAAGGCCAATCTATTATTTACGTTATATGTATATATTTACTTTATTATTTATTTTAAATCTTCTTTCCAACACAATGTCATAGTAGTCATGTGAGATCAAATACAATATTTTTTTATATATTTATATATGATGACACTATGAATAAAATATTCATTATAGAATTTTATTAATTTAATAAAAATATAATATCCAAATCAAAATCGTTATAATGATATTATTTAAGGATCGTCTACAATCAAAATCATGGAATCATTGGTATAATAATCTTAACATTTTTCTTCTTTTTACGCTTGTTCATCAATCGTTTACTATACACGATTGCTCCAACTTAAACTACGCTTTTTTGTCACGTGACCTTACAATAATAGTATTATGAATAAATTTATATCATGTTTACAGACGGCTAACAGAAAAACTTCTCATGGTACACCAGCATATACGCTTTTCGTTTCCTGATTTCGATAGAGGCGAGTTGATAAGTTACTTAGTGAGGTTGTGCTTTACAAAGGAAAGTATGTAAGCAGTAAAAAAAATTTTTGCAGAGAAAGTATTATAGTTTAACGCAGCAGTTAAATAGCAAAATTTTGAAAGCACGCATCTCTAACGACACGACTCATTCAAACTGAGAAACGCAAAGCAGATATGCAATCTATCATGTCTACGATTAATTATTTCAATGCTATTCATTATTATAATTATACACATATTTACTAAATACATTGATTAACTCCTTTTCTTTTTCAATTAATTACTACTGAACGCTCGCGGTGTTTTATGAAAAATGGCATGAAATGACCGAATCAGATCGTGTCGTCATATATACACTGGGATACCAATCGTTTTTTTTTTCATTTTTTTACATTTAATTCTATTTGGTTAGCTCCTTTGCCAATAAAAATTATTTTTCAACGAGCGAAATTAATTAACGCACGTATATTTCTTATGCAAAGTCGAGACAGAGGTTGCTAGGAGAGTTGTGGGTTTTAGAATAAAACGACACATTCTATAATGTAACACATATAAAGCACAAGTTTATCCGAATCCCTTAAATAATTTACATTTTTTTTAAGACAAATTGTTTTTGATTGTATATACAATGAAACTGTATTAAATTTTTAGTGTTACTTATTGGGTCGTACAAACATTGGAAAACTTATTCAAAGAACTCAGCTTACTCGTATATTGATCAGCAAATTAGGATGAATTCATCAAATAAAATTTGAATATAAAATAAGGAAAAAAAAATTCGTTGTATGAATTCAAAAAACTGATAATTTATGTGTTATTGACTTAGCGTTTAAGAATTCCAAGCATATTGTATTTTTCAAATTGAATTAAACTATAGCATAGTGTAATGCTGCTTGCGACTGAGAAAGTTTGCCTTGTATGCGAGTACTTTTTATGTAAAAGATATCTCAAGAAAAAAAAGGTAGCCCAGAAAAGCGGAACCGAGTTTGATCCAGCTATTGCAAAATGGGTTTAAATATTCATTAAGCTTTCACTGTTGATGCACCAGATAAAATTTTATCGAGTTGAAATAAATCCTTAAAACTGTATGAAGTGCTCAATAATTTTGTTGATTTGATATCCGCAAGCCAATTTTTTGCATGTATTTGCAGCAAAAACGATATTTTCCCGGCAGGCTCCGACATAGATAGTCAAGCCGCAGGAAAGATGATTCGCAATTGCTGACAGTGATGCGCTAACCATTGCGAATGAAGCGGCATCCAACTGTGCGAAACAAAGGCTCCATTCCTCTCGACTATAAACAGCAGAAAGTAAATGTTTTTGAAAACTTACCGCAGTGGGTGTACAATACACTCAGTTCTTTACCTGTTACAATGTATTGGCGTCCGTGCACGTGTGGCCAAATATCCCCATCTGGGCTAATTGCTCGAATTCCAAAGTGCATGAATCCCTTTCATGGCGCCACGCAACATTTCTGCATCTTCTGTTGGTTTGAAACCCGAATGTGGTGCAACAGTTGGATGTGGCTGGTAATCTATTCTGTTTACTTTCTATTTTGAGACACTTCACTTGCTGAACGGTATTTTACTACTGATAGTATCATATATGTATACAATATGTGCTCGCGCTTGGCTTTTCGGAGAGCTTTCACTTGTCAAATTGACTACTTTGTCTTCTCCTCGGACAAAACAGATGTGCGGAATGGAACACCACATGGCGGCAATGTGCATTTTTATTTGTCGCCAGTGGCATAGTGTTTTGATGGCAACGGTGGAGGGGGGCATTCCCAGATGGATATGCCTCGAAATGTGTCGGGGTTTTGATTAATATTATGTTTCAAATATTTAAATCCACAGATCTAAATATTTGGAGAGAAAAAAAAATATTTTCTGCGCAACGATATCCGCACGAAAGATGAAGTCCGCTTGCATTTCGAGGTCATACCCATCTGGCCGGGTGCAAGGGTTCGGGATCGGAATCACTTCGATTCCCGGGCGTAGGCGTCACATTACAAGGACCTTCTTGAATTGCATCTTGCTCGAAATCGTATGTTTTTACAAGCGCAGTTCCAATTTTTTCCACACATTCTCAATTGGATTGAGGTCTTGTAACTGTTGAAAATAAAATTGATCATCTAAGCTCAACTTTGCAGCACTAATTTTTAAATTTTCCCTTAAGATATTCAACACAAACGTTGATCCATTATTTCCACAATAAATATAAGCTCACCAACCAATAAAGCAGTCATACAACTCCAAACTATAATTCCTTCGCCACCATGTTTCACGGTACTTGCTATATTTTTTTGGATGTGGTTTTCTCCATAGATGGTTTCTCCCATCACAACAAAACATATTATATTATGCTTACTCTCGTCTGAAAATAAAATATTGTTTCAGGAACTCTCAGGCTGACTTATAAATTCATTGGCATACTGCAACCTCCTTTTTTGGTTGGTTTTACTTACGTATAGAAGGATTTCTTTTTGACACTTGAGCATTATATTCGTTCCGATGAAGTTATCTGCGGATAGTTTTGGGATGAATATCTTTGTTGAAATCAATTTTAAATTGAGGCGAAATTTTTGGTGATATTATTTTGGGTTCCTGATAATTCTTACAGTATATGCTGTATAATTGTAGTAAATTATTGGATTTATAAGGCGAAACAAAATGTTTTCAACTTTCTTTCTTGAAGTTAGTTCTCTAGGCGACTGTTTTGTGGAACACTTACAGACCGCGTCGTTTTTGTAACGTTTTATAATGCTGCAAAGAGTTAATCGACATCTACTCACTATATATCTAATGTCTCTGTAAGATTTATTCACTCTCAATGAATTCAAGATTATTTTGTGTTCTTCTTGGGTAGTGCTCTTCTGTTTGGGAGCCATGATCACTAACAACAATGAACTATGCACGCAACTATGTTCTTCCTTCTGTCAAATATATAACCGGCTTTTTCCGTTGTATTATCAATACCAACCTTTCCAGTGTTGCATATTACTTAACGTGAGAAACATTCAAAACTTAGCATGCCAAAACTTTTGTCCAGGCCAAAACAACTGATGTAAAATATTAAATTGCTTGCCGGAACTAGTGATTTAATTTTTTGGCTTATGTTTTATGGATTAACATTTGTTTTCAAAAAATAATGAAATAAATATTATCGTTTGGCGATTCCGATCACAAATTTCTTCAAATTTACTTCATGGGAAATATGTATGAGTAAATTGATCAACTTTGTTCATACAATGCCGGAAAAAGACGAGAGATTGTCGTGTCATTACAAACTTTATTCCACAATGTAACGAATTGATTCGATTATTTACAACACTGATTGAATGAATACCGGCAGATAATTATAACGTGGTTATCAAAGCAGGCAAAACGTGTCGGGCAACATGATTGATGAAGGTGCAATAGTAATTGTTGGCGATGCATTTGAGTTTCGCGATATACAATAGTTGTTCATCGTAAAAACTACAATATTCAACGTGTCGCCAAAACGCATTGATCATACGATGCATTACAATATCCTATTCTATTCTGGCAAGGCAAAGACGGATACCACATCAATGTCAAACTTATAAATCCGACAACAGGTGCATATTTCTTTCGGAAAATTATTTTTTGATCTGGAATAATTATCACAATCACAATAAATATTTTCAGGTGACGAAACGAATAAAAAAGTGAGTGCAATGCATTATTATTCGTACCGGATAATGCTTCGCGAGGACACAGACAATCGCAGACTGAGAAGCCGTCAATTGTTCCATCAATAAATTGTTGATATTTTCGCGAAAATAGAATCCGAACGGCTTGTTTACATCCCATTGAACCCAATCGGATATCTTCAAAGATATTTATATTTTCACAGGAAGAAATTCCATCAAATATAAGAGGCAGCCCTTCTCTCTGAGTCATATCCAAATTTTATAGGAGCTTATATCAAGAAAGAATGTGAACGAATAAGAGAAAATATAAAAGCATCTGAAATGGCATCGTTTGTAAGAGCCATAAACACAGGGGATAATATTCTCAAATACCAACATAGCAGTGTCACCTAATTGTAATGTTTCCTTTGATTTTTTCACTCAAATAGCCAAATTCGAAGGAATTCTAGCCAACCTGAACAACAAATCCTTCTTTGGTGCTGATTCTGTACGTAGCAAAGTCCTGGTAAGGTGTGATGCAGTTGTTGCAAAAATGTTAATCAGCAGCAACAACTGTGTTAATAATGGTTAGTTTCTTGAGAGTTGGAAATGCGGAAAAATAAATCTCGTCCACAAGCTACGTTGCGATGGGGATACAAAACAAACTTCAGGCCAATCTCCCTACTCTTTAGTATGGTTTAGGATCTGAAAAAAATCATTCAACGAAGATTTAAGATAGCGGCTTATGGCGTAGCAAAACGAGCCCAAAGCAATGTGTCTAACGGTTGTTTAGTGGGTAGTATAGACGTTTCCCGCGTCAAGAAGCCCAATACTCAGGGCGTAGATAGCCTTCATCTCCCAACTACAAAAGAAAGTTCTCTCGCAAAACTTTATTCAGGAGTTTCAGTTTGGATTTTAAGCCAGAAGGTACACCGAACATCCAATATTGTTGATCATGATTCTATAACAAAAACAACGCGTAGTCGTTTGTGCACTGGCTGTGTAAAAAGTGTTTGATTCGGTCTGGACAGATGGGCTCAAAGTAAAGCTTCTCTCCGCACACTGTTTCTTTGCCCTCACTCACATTCTTGATAGTTTTCTGTCAAAAATACCATTGAATATTAAAACTTCCCACACCTGTATGTCAATACTGTTGCGTGTATCAGGTTCATAGCCTTTAATTTTCTTGAAAGTAAACACATTTTTTTAACTCCGCCGCAGACGGTCCCAAGCCCGCTTGAGAAAGGAGGAGGATTTCCAATTGTTTTCCTAATCACAGCTTCCATGACTCCCTATGCTATACCCCACCAATAAATGGTAGTAAATGGTCTCAAGGTCGCAAATTGGGTTTACAGGTTCCCCAATGCTGCGACACTGAATACCGATAAATGCCAATAACTGCAAAGACACCTGCAGCTCTGCTACAAATCCTACTTACATCTCCTTTGTGGTAATGTAAGAGGGTGAAGGCGAGTCTTGCGCGCCTGATAACAGAATCGAAATAATAAAAATGACGCCGGAATGGAGGTTGGGCGACGAGCTAACTCCCCGTCTCTGTAAAAACCTACATTATTTCAAAACCTGCAAGAAAGCCTTGGAATGGATTGGATCTACGGCAATAACCTCGCAACCGAAAAAGGATTATGGCATTGGATCCTGGAATGTCAGATCACTCAACTACCCTGGCGCTATTAAGGACCTTTTACAATGGACCAGTCAATATAAATTAAACAAACAGGCAATCCAGGAAGATATGAGATGGCAGACAATATTCAAAAGTAGGAAGCCTGCCGAAAAACGAAAATTTTGAGTGGCCTTCATTGTGGATAGGGAGTTCAAATCGCACGTAATTGAGTCAATGAACCATTGCGTGCGATTCGTATCAAAGCAAATTCTATACAATTTGGCTGATAAACGTATACACGCCCACCGAACAAAAGGACGAAGAAATGGCGGAAACGTTCTACGATCACCTGGAAAGACTAGTCGACTCATTGCCTACAAACGACACAAAAATAATTCTGAGTGATTTGAACGCTAAGGTTGGCAATGAGCTATCTCATCGGGGAACGATTGGAGGATAAAGCCTCCACGATGAAACAAATGATAACGGTCAATGCCTGATTGACTTAGCACGCAGCAGGAATCTAGTCATACGTTCGAATCGTTTCCCACATGGACTCATACATAAAATGACATGAGTGTCACCGGATGGCAACACACAAAACCAAATCGACCATGTTTTGATCCTAGAACAATGGCCTCGAGCGTACTTGACGTCCGTACATACCGAGGAGCCAATTGTAACTCAGATTATTACATGATCAAACTAACCTATCGACGTCGTATGTCAAAGGCGTATTCGGCATAGACCAGCCCTCTTCGAAAATTTGACATCGAAAGGCTCTAAACGGCGTCTGTGGCGAAAAATTTCACGGAGACCTCGACAATCAGCTAGCTCCCATCCTATTAGACACATCGCTGAAAACAAGCAACGAGCTGTGGGTAGAAGTGAAAGCGGCTATAAAGACCATGGTAGAACAGATGATCAGTGGCAATGACGTCGACGACCTCCCAAGTCTGCATCAATAACCAACTCCTCGATGTCTTTTACACAAATATCGGGCTAAAACACGGAGATGGGCTGGCCTCATTGCTGTTCAATTTGGCTCTAGAGTATGTCATAAGGAAGCTACCTGTCGATACACGAGGTACATTGCTATACAAGTGGACCCAAGCAGTAGCATTTTGTCACGGTCATTAACAATTGCCAATGAACTCCCTGAAACTTCATAGCGAAGCAAAACTAGTAGGGCTACAAATCAATGAAAAATCATGACACAGCCGAGGAAAAATACCTCAAATACACAAAATATCACACTTGGCGAATTCAGTATCGAAAATATGAGCGAATTTGTGTATTTAGGCGCCAAAATAACGAGAACCGCTAATGAAAGAGACGAAATACGCCGAAAAATACAGCTCGCAAATAAAATATTTTATTCAGTATTGATGATCTTGAAAACCAGCTGCATATACAGGAAAACAAAGCTCCAAGTACTATATACAATTCTGTGATAAGACCTGTGTTGTGCTATGGGTGTGAAGCATGGACCCTAATCCAAGCATCTGCAAATATATTGAACGCCTTTGAGCGACGGGTCCTGAGGCGAATAATAGGAGCCAAGCTAGACGGGGACCAATGGTGAATTCGATACAACCATGAGCTGTATGAAATTTTTGACGACCCTGAGACCTCAACGATTGTAAGACTTCAGTAGCTGCAATGGGCTGGACACATGAATCGTATGGAAAAACAATGGATACCCAAAAAGGTATTCGTTGGGAGAACTGAAGGCTGGAGACCAGTGGGGAGACCGAGGGAACCCTGGTCTGACTCTATCGACGAAGACAGTTCATCGCAGCATGGATTTCGAAATTGGAGAACGCGGTCAATGGGCCGAGATTGTTGGAGGCGGTATTTGCAGAAAGTGAAGGCCCGAGAGGGGCTGTAGTGCTACGAAGAAGAAGAAAAACAGACGATCGGACACCAAGCCCGGCGCAAAAGAAATGATTGGTTCGTTGATGAATGCCAGGATGCGTTAAACAAGCAGAATCAGGCGTACAAGCAATGTATAGGTAGGAAAACCAGAACGAAGAGAGAACATTATGAAAATATCAGAAAAATAGCGAATAACAATGTGGTTATCAGCCCAAAACCACGCTCTTTCGTGATGACATCCGCTACATCATCGCTGATGAAAACAAGAATAGGGAAAGATGGGCATAATATTTCAAGAAGCTCCTTAATCCTCCGCACAGCTCCAGAACATCGGAGCCTATAGATATTCCCGGAGAACTTCCGTTGGCCCCACCAACTCTGGATGAAGTTTGTTCCACCATTAAACCCCAAAAAAATAATAAAGCGCCGGGCATCGATGAGAATTCGGTGGAGCTTATAAAATATGGTGGCACCAGTGTTCAAAAAGCTATCCAGAACATTTGGCAACATGAACATATGCCGAACAAGTGGAGCCAATCAATTATATTCCCTATCTACAAAAAAAGTGACAAGTTACCGTGCAAAAACTAAAGGGGCCTGTCACTACTTTGTACGGCGTACAAAATATTCTCAAAAACCATAGGAATTAAAATCGGATCATTCGCCAATAGTATTATTGGGGAGTATCAAAGTGATTTTAGAGCAGGTAGATCGACAATAGACCAATTGTATGCAGTCAAGCAGGTGCTGTACCAAATGCTTTCCATTGGTATCCCTGCCAAATTAGTCTATCTATCTAACAACCTCCCAAGTCCTCATCAATAACCAATTCACCGACGCATTTGACACAAATATCAGACTAAAGCAGGAAGATGGGCTCGCCCCATTGCTATTCAATTTAGCTCTGGAATATGTCATAAGAAAGCTATATGTCGATATAAGAGGTACGTTACGTGTGAAACATGGACTCTAACCCAAGCATCTGCAAACATATTGAACCCCTTTGAGCGACGGGTCCTGAGGCGGATGATTAGAGGGAAACTAGACGGGGACCAATGGCGAATTCGATATAACCATGAACTGTATAAAATTTTTGACGAGCCGGAGGTCTCAATGATTGAAGACTGTGGAAGCTGCAATGGGCTGGCCATGTAAACCATATGGACGAACAGCGAATACCCAAAAAGGTATTCGTTGGGAGAACTGAAGGCCGGAGACCAGTGTGGAAACCGAGAAAACGCTGGTCTGGCTCGGTCGACGAGGACAGTTCATCGCTGCTTGAGTTCGAAAATGGAGGACGCGATCAATGGACCGAGACAGTTGAAGGCTCTCTTTACACGAAGCGAAGGCTAGAAAGGGGTTGCAGTGTTACGAAGAAGAAGAAGAAATACACTCTGTTGATGAAATTACATCTTGATCACAATTTCACTTTGTTCACTTCATTAGCATTTTTCCGCTTTTCAATTATAACTTCTCATTTTATCGCGTTGAATTCTATAACCGTCCACATATTGTAATGTGACGCCTACGCCCGGGAATCGAAGTGATTCCGATCCCGAACCCTTGCAACCGGCCAGATGGATATGTCCTCGAAGTGCCAGCGGACTTCATCTGTCGTGCGGATATCGTTGTGCAGAAAATATTTTTTTCTGTCCAAATATTTAGATCCGTGGATATAAATATTCGAAATATAGAATTAATCCAACCCCGGCACATTTCGAGACATAGCCATCTGGAAATGCCCCTCCACCGTGGCCATCGGGAAAACTATGCCACTGGCGACAACTGGAGAGGCACATTGCCGCCATATGGCGTGCCATTCCACACACAGATGTTTTGTCCGAGGTGACAACCGGGATTTTTGACAGCCACATGGCGGCGAAGAAAAAGAAAAGAACTTTTTGTGGTGATCGATGGTTCGCGATCGTAGTTTGTGCTGTCTAGAACATTTCAAGTGCTTTTCTACCTCTTAACATACTTCGCGGACGATCGTTTGTGTGTAGGATTTGGTCGGAGCGAAACGTACTCAAGAAAACAAAAGGGAACATCAAACACTTGAGAAATTCACCGGAACATTGCCTCAGGCTAGAACATGGAACTCTGTCAAACTCAGCAAGAAGATCAACAGGCTCCAATCATGAAAGAGGTTAGTTTAGTTAAGAAAGACTTAGAAAATATTAGAATATTTTGTCTAGGTGAGCGGAAAGGCATCAGAAGACCATCGCGAGCTATGAGAAGGAATAAGGTGCTGCTGTCCTTGATCATCGTTAGTGGTTTCCTAGTGATATTCTATGCGAATAGTGATTTCTTCTCACGAAAGTCACTATGGGCTATCTTTCAACCTGAGCTCGAAGAGATACGTCCCATCGTAAACTTTACAGCTGAAATCAAGCGAATCAAGCATTCACCACGACACAATGATACCGAATATATTATATTCGTGATCTATGCCAAACATAACTACGAACTGCTGAAAAAGTTTGAGCTCTTCGCCAAAAGCTTAATTAAATATACAACGATCAAGGTCCATTTGCATATCATTACCGACGAGAGAGGTGAAGTTTCTGCTGAAGAACTGTTGCGGGAGCAGATAAATCACTATAGGAAATCAATTTTCTATAGTTTCTACGATGTCGAGGAATGTGCCGAGAAAATTAGTGATATCGTTCATGCAATGATGCCATATTTCAGTGCGAATCCAGGCTCATATTACGGCGATGCTCTTTTCTACCTATCACTTGGCCTACATCGAATTGCTGATCCACGGATGCGACGTGCAATTCTGATCGACTGTGATGTTGTCTTCCGAACCGATGTTCGTCTTCTGTTCAATGAATTTCACAAATTCTCTGTGGATAATCTTTTTGGTTTGGCTCCCGAACTAACTCCTGTATATCGTCATATCCTATATCGATATCGTGCCAACTATCCATCTACTATCTTTGGTAGTCACTACTTTCCCAATACTGTTATGAAAAACAAACATAAACACGAACACATCAAACATGGCTATCCAGGACTTAATTCGGGTGTTGTTATGCTTGATTTTCAACGAATACGCGAATCTCGTCTTTATTTAGAAAATCTCAAAGAAGGATACATACATAAAATAACCCAAATAATATTCGTTTAGAGGACACTTAGGCGAAAGAAAATAAACATTTAATTGCTTTTAAGAACAAAGAAATTCGAAATATTCGTGGCATCTAAATTTTCGACAGTAAAAAGTGTTAAAAAGCTTAAACAAAAACAACGGACAAACGATTGATACCGCATTAGTGCGTATAAGACTTTTGCTAAGCGTTTTTTTTTTATTGTGTTGAAACAATTTCGATAGAATGCTTAGAATTAAAGGTTAGTAGGGTTTTGTAGATTTCCTATGAAATACATAGAAAATAATGGACATCGAGAATAAATATTTTAAAAATATAAGTATAACATTATAGGATGGAACAATTTAAGCAAATTTAGACATGTTATACAAAATACCCAACTTATTAGACCCCCAATAGTTAGTAAAAAGCAAAATAAACTTTCCACACGTAAATAACCGGAACTTTGTATGTAGCTACAATTTCACTCGTAGATAATCTTAGAATGATTACGATTCAGTAGGTTTAAGTAGGTACATTAAAACAGAAATAATATTTCATTCGCAGAGACGAATTTAAACAAGATAATAAAGTTGAAAACCTAATAACATCATTAACATTAACAGAGTTATAAGAATTTAATGTTTACAAAACCGTTCTCTAGAAATTTCTTCGAATTTCAGTTCCCTCGTCTATTTGTTATTAGCGTTGAATTATAATCCAACTATTATTAATATAATTATTTAGGCCTTTTCACAAAAACGAATTGTGGTAATATTGTGTGCTAGTTTGGTTAGTCATCATTTAAATTGCGTTATCAATAGTGATTGGCATATTTTACCTTTTAAATTTATTATATATTAAAAAAATATACAGTTATATTATAGATAGATATAAACAAATTACATTTTATTGGAGTAGAAAAGACAAGTGACCATTTAAATTCTTTTTCATCTCATTAAAGTTCAATGATACTAATTTTAGAATGAACTGAATATGCTGTGAAACACTCCATGCCGCATCGTTTTTTTTTATAGTCTATTTGTGAAGAAATCGGCTCGCAAATTAAAAAGATGCTAGTTTAAAAAAGTTTTTGATAGGTTGTTTCCTTAAGCACACAGTAACCTTGATCATAAAAATTTCAATTGGAAAAAAAACCTATTGTTTCGTCATTTCATTAGAGTAGCTTTCGTCGGTTTGAGTTCGAGTAGCATATTTTTCGGTACCGCGTCGGTGATTCGGTAACGCGCCTATGGGATTTTGTAGCGTTTTTGATTTGAGATCTGTGGATAGATCACATCCAGAATTAACGTAACGTAGGTTTCCCGTTCTGGATGAGTACTTGTTGACGCGTTTGGAAAACGGGCATGTCAGGTGACTGAAATATTGTAATTGAGCGTAACCCATTCGGAGACCCGCGACCGAAATCCTCTCCGAACTAGCTGGCCGACAAGCAGTCACCGCGTGAATGGGTTACGGTGCACGGATTGGTTGACCTGTTGGTACCCTCCGTTGGCACTACTCAGACTTAACGTCTAGAACCGATGAGAGGTCGGTTCCGCGTTCGATCTGAAAGTTGAAAATCATTACAAATGGCGCCCAACGTGGGGCCCAAAACATCCTAAGGGGGAAAGAACTTCGCGTCTTCTGACGAGTTGGTCCTTTACGGAGGATGTAAGGTACTTTGGTACTCGAGTCCCACTATCAGGAGCAGTGGAGTTGTGTGATACATATTAGAAGTCGCTTCACGTGAGTTGTAGCTTCCGCTCTCCTTTGTTTGATTTTTTTTTCTCGCGACAGAATCCTTCCGATGTGTTGTCCTAGGCTAACCCCTGTAAGGACCTTCTATTTTTTTGATGGAACTGCCAGTCTGATGGGTTTACCTATCAGCATGGACTCTCAAGAAAATAGAAGGCTACCTTGCCTTTATGTCGCGGAAGGATTCTAACTATTTCTTATGCGTGTTAGACGAGTGGTATCGGTTCAACGTTCGGTGGCGTATGCTGGAGTTGCGAAGCCCGGAATGCTTCCACGCGTCGGGAATTTTGACCGCGTACTAAAATCGTTACGGTAGCTCTACCACTTGTCTCGTCGAGTCACTTTAACGTAGTTTAGAGACGGTTTTTTGTAATGTATGTGGGTATGGGGTTAAATTTCGTAAATCGACCGAAGCACCCTTTCTTCGGCAGATTACCACGCACTCTCATTTCCCGCTGAAGAGGAAAGGAAAAGTGTGTCTTAAACAAGGAAAGGAAAGTGTGTCTTAAACAATTTTTTTTCCCAGTCACTATTAATAGCTCGCCACTTTCGGCCACTGATTTAGTCTTAAGCTTTAGTCATATTTAAAGAATTAAAAATTTAATTTAAGCTCGATATTTTGAAATAATTGTTAGGAATGATAAATTGGAATCAATACCACAAAGATTAAAATGGAAGGGAACGTTAATTTTGTGAAGATGATTGGTATGCAAGGAGCAGTAGGCGGTGAAGTTCCGGCTGCAAGTGTCGTGTCCGAGGTGACACCCATGCCTTCCACCCACTCCATTGACACCCTCGTGGCGTTGATGAGGGATATGTCGGAGAGGATTGGCAACCTGGAGGGAAAGCTCCAGAATCTCCCGTTGAGCCAACCACCCAGTCGCGTGAGAACTCCGCTTGGCTGGGAGCCAAATCCCAGTGTGGCGATGCCCCACTCCCGACAATCCGAGCAATGGGTCCCACCTCCAAGGAACTCAGGAATGGATCCCAGAGCTCCCGAATATAGACCACGACACAGTACCGGACCTCCGTTGGTACCTCCAGCCCCCGAGGCCGCTCAGTACAACAGGTCAGTAGAGGATGTGATTCCCCCCGGGAACGCATTGGCGCTTTTTCGAGACCCGACGCCTCGTATCATGGAGAGTTGGCGCCTAAACTTTGCAGGGTTCAACGATATGATATCGGCGGACCGGTTCCTTTTCCGGATTCAGGCGTTGGTATCCAGCACCCTGGGAGGTGATTCCTCGGCCTTCCTCCGGCATGCACATCTTTTGTTCAGCGGCGACGCTGCCGACTGGTACTGGAGCTTTAAAGAATCAACGCCACGTCCCACTTGGCACTCTTTCAGTGCAGCCTTCCGCAATCGATTTGAGGATGGCTTCACTGAGAGAGAGCTAAGGGAGCAAATAAAGAAACGGAAACAAGGCGCTCACGAACCGTTCGACCAGTACTACACCAGTATAGTGAGATTGAGCACTCGCTTGCGAAATACCATGCCTGAGGACGAACTGGTAGAAATTATCAGAGAGAATATGCGCTGGGATCTCCAGAACAGCCTTCTGCATTTTCCCATCAACACCATACAGGGATTGCGCCTCCATGCCCGTAGACAAGAACACTTGGATGAGCGGCGAGGTACCTTCCGTCCACAACCTCGTATAACGGGACCAAATCCCCGAAATCATCACACCGCGGAGTTGATGGCAGCTGACCACCTGCTTGCTGATCCAGTACCAGTACCGAGGAGCGGAGCACCACCGGAGCTTGAGGACCCAGCATTGATTGATCGACCCTCCCTTGAAGCAATTACAAGCCCGACGGTCTGTTGGAACTGCCGACAACCGGGACATCGGTTCTATGCATGTCCAGCGGAGCCAACGCTTTTCTGCTACCGATGCGGGAAGGCCGACACATACGCACCTGACTGTGCAAATTGCATAGGGCGAAAAAACTTGCCACCGAGTGCCGCGACCACCCGTCGGCACTCCTAAACCCCGGACGAACCAATCCAGACCCCATCACTAGTTATGACCCAGCTTCCAACATGACTCCAATTCTGCTGACTCGCACCGCTAACCACAATTCTCCCGAAGTTCCACAACCGACGCCGTCCTTCGCCGATGCCAATGCGCAGGGAAATGATAGCGAGACGAAAGTTCCTTGGCATGTAAAACCTTTTCATGTCAGGCTGCGGAATTACTTGGCTACTCGACAGCGCATCTTCCATGAGGAGTTGGCCACAAATGTCCCACCGCGAAGCAAGCGAGCCACGCGTCGGATGCGGAGCTTCTGGAGAAAAGTCAGGCAGTCGAGGAAAGTGTTGAAGGACATATACTTAGACGAATTATTGAGGGATGATGTTCGGCCATATGCGTCAGTACACCTCCTGCAAAAACGAGTATCAGGCTTAGTCGATACGGGAGCCAGTGTGAATTGCATATCTGACGAGTTTGCAGGGGAGGTACTGGCAAAGCACGCGGACCAAATCCGTCATTTCACCTCCTGGTTAAGCACGGCGGACGGAACTCGTCATTCTGTAGTGGGAAAAATTATGACGGATGTCACCTTTAAAGGGGTAACTAAACCTATGGAATTTTTCATCATACCTCAGTTAACCCAGAATCTTTATTTAGGAGTGGATTTCGTTCGAAAATTTAACTTGGCCCCGGCACTATTTTCCGGTTCGACCCTGGAGTCCGTCACCACCGTTCCTGAGCAATCTCAACCCACTAACTTATTACGGCATACACTGGATGTAACTCAGCAACTGCGTCTCGACTCGGCTATATCGGCTTTTCCATCGCATGAGAAAGAAGGTCTCGGGCGGACTGCCCTGGTGTTCCACACTATAGATGTGGGGGATGCTAAACCCATAAAACAGAGACATTTCGCCATATCTCCGGCGAAGGAAAAATCGTTATATGCCGAAGTGGATCGAATGCTAGCGTTAGGCGTAATCGAAGAATCCCAGAGCGCGTGGGCTTCCCCAGTCACCTTAGTGGTCAAGCCGAACAAGGTCCGGTTATGCTTAGATGCCAGACGCTTGAACGCCGTCACAGTCAAGGATGCATACCCTCTACCATTGATCGAAGGCATTTTGAGTCGATTGCCTAAAGCCCACTTCATCACGAGCTTAGACCTCAAGGACGCCTTCTGGCAAATTCCTTTAGACCCCGGTTCAAAGGAGAAAACAGCCTTCACAGTCCCAGGTCGGCCCCTATATCAATTCGTGACCATGCCATTCGGATTGTGTAATGCCCCCCAAACAATGACGCGCCTTATGGATAAGGTGATACCACCTCATTTGCGGCACCAAGTTTTCGTTTACTTGGACGATCTGTTGCTTATAACCGAGACCTTTGATGAACACATCGACCTGCTTCAGGAGGTGGCTCTACACATCCGGAGGGCAAGATTAACCATCAACATACGGAAGAGCCAGTTCGTGATGACGGAGGTGAAGTATTTAGGTCACATCATTGGGCATGGCCATATCAAGACCGATCCGGAAAAGACTCAAGCGATTGACGTTTTTCCACTACCCAAGACCACCAAACAGTTACGCCGATTCTTAGGTTTATGCGGATGGTACCAGCGTTTTGTACGTGACTATGCCACCATTACCACTCCTTTGACCGACATGCTGCGTAAGGGACGTAAATTCGTCTGGGAAGAGCCCAGCTTGCGAGCCTTTGAAGAGCTAAAGAAGAGTCTGACTACAGCCCCCGTACTGCACAGCCCGGACTTTGACAAACCGTTCTCAATCCATTGTGACGCGAGTCAACATGGGGTGGGAGCAGTCTTAGTCCAGGTTGCACAAGACGGCGAGGAGAGACCTATAGCCTTCATGTCTCACAAGCTGAACCCAGCCCAGCGAAATTACACGGTCTCCGAGCAGGAATGTTTAGCGGCGGTGTTGGCAGTGAAACGCTTCCGAGCCTATGTGGAGGGACACACCTTTGAAATCGTTACGGATCACGCTTCTCTGAAATGGCTCATGAGCCAGACTGATCTCAACGGCAGATTGGCCAGGTGGGCACTGAAATTACAGGCATTTGACTTCACAATCCGCCACCGAAAAGGAAGCCAGCATGTAGTCCCCGACACCCTATCCAGAATGTTCGCCCCTGAAGGAGCCGAGTTGGTCCAAGAGGACGACAGCCCCCAATTGATCGATCTGGACCATCCTGCCTTCAAGTCAGCAACCTACACACAACTGATTCACACTATCCAGAATCAACTGCCCCAGCTTCCTGAACTGCGGTTGACGGATGGATTTATTTATAAGCGGATGGGACACGCATCCGGAGACCCCATACAAGAGGAAGAACAGTGGAAGTTGTGGGTGCCCGAAGAATTAACCACTGATCTTATCAGACGGGCCCATGACCACCCATCAAGTGCGCACGGCGGTTACGGTCGTACACTTAGGCGGTTGAAAACCTGTTTCTTTTGGCCTAAGATGGCACAACAGATAAAAGCGTACGTAGCCTCTTGTGAGCTATGCAAGTGCACTAAAGCGCCCAACACCATTCTTCGGCCACCCATGGGTAAGGTTGAGGTCCCCGAACGCGTGTTCCAGCGCTTGTACATTGATCTTATCGGTCCTTACCCTCGATCTGCTTCTGGTCACACGGGAGCTGTCGTGGTCCTTGACCAGCTCTCTAAATTCCCTATCATAGAACCACTACGTAACATGCACACTGGACCTATAATCAGCTTTTTGGAGAACCGAGTCTTTCACATGTTTGGAGTTCCGGAGAAACTTGTCTCCGACAATGGGGTCCAGTTCACCTCCAGCAAGTTCCGAGACCTAATGTCCAAATACGGCATCATCCACCAACGAACTGCCGTCTATTCACCACAAGCCAACGCATCCGAACGACTGAATCGTACGCTCATAGCGGCCATCCGCGCCTATGTCCACCCGAATCAGAAGGATTGGGATCGCAAATTGTCCGCCATCACTAGTGCGCTGCGCTCGTCGTACCACGCCACTACCGGCATTTCGCCGTATTTCGCAGTGTTCGGCCAGTACATGATCTGTCATGGGAGCGCTTACCGGCTATTGCGGCAACTGAAATCGCTAGAGGACCCAATCGTGGTTCTGGAACCGCACGAAAAGCTCCAACTTCTGCGAGATCAACTGCGGGAGAAGATTGAAGAAAGTAGACGGATGGGAGAGGAGCGGTACAACTTGCGATCTCATCCTTCTGGCTTTAAGGCAGGCGACGAGATATAACCAAGACCTTTTATATAGGAGACGGGATCGTAATTACTTCGATTTTGGGGGGGGGGGGAATGTGTAATGTGACGCCTACGCCCGGGAATCGAAGTGATTCCGATCCCGAACCCTTGCAACCGGCCAGATGGATATGTCCTCGAAGTGCCAGCGGACTTCATCTGTCGTGCGGATATCGTTGTGCAGAAAATATTTTTTTCTGTCCAAATATTTAGATCCGTGGATATAAATATTCGAAATATAGAATTAATCCAACCCCGGCACATTTCGAGACATAGCCATCTGGAAATGCCCCTCCACCGTGGCCATCGGGAAAACTATGCCACTGGCGACAACTGGAGAGGCATATGGCGTGCCATTCCACACACAGATGTTTTGTCCGAGGTGACAACCGGGATTTTTGACAGCCACATGGCGGCGAAGAAAAAGAAAAGAACTTTTTGTGGTGATCGATGGTTCGCGATCGTAGTTTGTGCTGTCTAGAACATTTCAAGTGCTTTTCTACCTCTTAACATACTTCGCGGACGATCGTTTGTGTGTAGGATTTGGTCGGAGCGAAACGTACTCAAGAAAACAAAAGGGAACATCAAACACTTGAGAAATTCACCGGAACATTGCCTCAGGCTAGAACATGGAACTCTGTCAAACTCAGCAAGAAGATCAACAGGCTCCAATCATGAAAGAGGTTAGTTTAGTTAAGAAAGACTTAGAAAATATTAGAATATTTTGTCTAGGTGAGCGGAAAGGCATCAGAAGACCATCGCGAGCTATGAGAAGGAATAAGGTGCTGCTGTCCTTGATCATCGTTAGTGGTTTCCTAGTGATATTCTATGCGAATAGTGATTTCTTCTCACGAAAGTCACTATGGGCTATCTTTCAACCTGAGCTCGAAGAGATACGTCCCATCGTAAACTTTACAGCTGAAATCAAGCGAATCAAGTATTCACCACGACACAATGATACCGAATATATTATATTCGTGATCTATGCCAAACATAACTACGAACTGCTGAAAAAGTTTGAGCTCTTCGCCAAAAGCTTAATTAAATATACAACGATCAAGGTCCATTTGCATATCATTACCGACGAGAGAGGTGAAGTTTCTGCTGAAGAACTGTTGCGGGAGCAGATAAATCACTATAGGAAATCAATTTTCTATAGTTTCTACGATGTCGAGGAATGTGCCGAGAAAATTAGTGATATCGTTCATGCAATGATGCCATATTTCAGTGCGAATCCAGGCTCATATTACGGCGATGCTCTTTTCTACCTATCACTTGGCCTACATCGAATTGCTGATCCACGGATGCGACGTGCAATTCTGATCGACTGTGATGTTGTCTTCCGAACCGATGTTCGTCTTCTGTTCAATGAATTTCACAAATTCTCTGTGGATAATCTTTTTGGTTTGGCTCCCGAACTAACTCCTGTATATCGTCATATCCTATATCGATATCGTGCCAACTATCCATCTACTATCTTTGGTAGTCACTACTTTCCCAATACTGTTATGAAAAACAAACATAAACACGAACACATCAAACATGGCTATCCAGGACTTAATTCGGGTGTTGTTATGCTTGATTTTCAACGAATACGCGAATCTCGTCTTTATTTAGAAAATCTCAAAGAAGGATACATACATAAAATAACCCAAATAATATTCGTTTAGAGGACACTTAGGCGAAAGAAAATAAACATTTAATTGCTTTTAAGAACAAAGAAATTCGAAATATTCGTGGCATCTAAATTTTCGACAGTAAAAAGTGTTAAAAATCTTAAACAAAAACAACGGACAAACGATTGATACCGCATTAGTGCGTATAAGACTTTTGCTAAGCGTTTTTTTTTATTGTGTTGAAACAATTTCGATAGAATGCTTAGAATTAAAGGTTAGTAGGGTTTTGTAGATTTCCTATGAAACTCATAGAAAATAATGGACATCGAGAATAAATATTTTAAAAATATAAGTATAACATTATAGGATGGAACAATTTAAGCAATTTTAGACATGTTATACAAAATACCCAACTTATTAGACCCCCAATAGTTAGTAAAAAGCAAAATAAACTTTCCACACGTAAATAACCGGAACTTTGTATGTAGCTACAATTTCACTCGTAGATAATCTTAGAATGATTACGATTCAGTAGGTTTAAGTAGGTACATTAAAACAGAAATAATATTTCATTCGCAGAGACGAATTTAAACAAGATAATAAAGTTGAAAACCTAATAACATCATTAACATTAACAGAGTTATAAGAATTTAATGTTTACAAAACCGTTCTCTAGAAATTTCTTCGAATTTCAGTTCCCTCGTCTATTTGTTATTAGCGTTGAATTATAATCCAACTATTATTAATATAATTATTTAGGCCTTTTCACAAAAACGAATTGTGGTAATATTGTGTGCTAGTTTGGTTAGTCATCATTTAAATTGCGTTATCAATAGTGATTGGCATATTTTACCTTTTAAATTTATTATATATTAAAAAAATATACAGTTATATTATAGATAGATATAAACAAATTACATTTTATTGGAGTAGAAAAGACAAGTGACCATTTAAATTCTTTTTCATCTCATTAAAGTTCAATGATACTAATTTTAGAATGAACTGAATATGCTGTGAAACACTCCATGCCGCATCGTTTTTTTTTATAGTCTATTTGTGAAGAAATCGGCTCGCAAATTAAAAAGATGCTAGTTTAAAAAAGTTTTTGATAGGTTGTTTCCTTAAGCACACAGTAACCTTGATCATAAAAATTTCAATTGGAAAAAAAAACCTACTGGCTAAACAAAATTGAAACGTAAATTCCAAATGTATTTTATAATCTGTATATCAAAAAAATAAGTATTAAAGATGAATTGCTAAGACGTTAACCACGACTTTCCTTTTCAGTGACTCGTTCTTTTTCAGTGGGAACCGAGAGTGTAGGGTAAGTATGCCGTCGCGAGGGTAGGGTTTCGACAAATCCGCTGAAGTCGGTTTCGCGTCGCGCGCGGTACGCGGTACCTTTGATTGTTTCTTCATTTCATTAGAGTAGCTTTCGTCGGTTTGATTTCGAGTAGCATATTTTTCGGTACCGCGTCGGTGATTCGGTAACGCGCCTATGGGATTTTGTAGCGTTTTTGATTTGAGATCTGTGGATAGATCACATCCAGAATTAACGTAACGTAGGTTTCCCGTTCTGGATGAGTACTTGTTGACGCGTTTGGAAAACGGGCATGTCAGGTGACTGAAATATTATAATTGAGCGTAACCCATTCGGAGACCCGCGACCGAAATCCTCTCCGAACTAGCTGGCCGACAAGCAGTCACCGCGTGAATGGGTTACGGTGCACGGATTGGTTGACCTGTTGGTACCCTCCGTTGGCACTACTCAGACTTAACGTCTAGAACCGATGAGAGGTCGGTTCCGCGTTCGATCTGAAAGTTGAAAATCATTACAATATTTCGCCGCTCATGTTATAGGGTAATAATATATCTTGAACATTCGCCGATAACGTCAGATGTTTTTAATTACCAGCCACATACAGGGTTTTCCAATAAAATGTGTTATTTCGATATTAAAAGAAAAATGCCATTTTTTAATATGAATGATCGGATTTTTATTTCATTATAAAGAGGAAGGCATGCGGTAAATAGTGAAAAATAACATCAGGCAAACGACCACCACGGCCACGCTTACAGCACCATATCCTTTTCGTGAAATTTTGCATAACCAAATCGCAAAGTGGCTGCCCTATGTCCTCGATAGCTTGACGAATTCCATCTTTGAGGTCTTGAATCGACGCTGGGCTGTTGGCGTAGACCTTCTCTTCCACGTGGCCCCAAAGGAAGAAGTCGCGAGGTGTTAAATCACAAGATCTCGGTGGCCAATTGTGATCACCTCTTCGAGAGATAACATGGTCCGGAAACTTTTTCCGTAAAAGATCACTGGTTTCGTTGCTTGTGTGGCACGTAGCGCTGTCTTGTTTAAATTAAACGTTATCCAGATCAATACCATCCAATTTCGGCCGTAAAAAATCATTAATCATCTCTCGATAGCGCAATCCATACACTGTAACTATTGTTCCAGCCTCATTTTTGAAAAAGTAAGGTCCAATGACTCCGCCGGACCATAAACCGCACCAAACAGTCACACGTTGAGGATAGGGAGGCTTTTCAACAATAACTCTTGGGTTTTCCAAGCCCCAGATGCGACAATTATGCTTGTTGACGAAGCCACCAAGGTGGAAATGGGCCTCATCACTCAAGATGATTTTTCGATGGAATTCCGGATCATTTTCATGCATTTCAAGGACCCAATCAGCAAAGACCCGACGTTGTTGATGGTCGACCGGCTTGAGTTCTTGTATTAACTGAACTTTATAAGCCTTAAGACCCAAATCTTTATGCAAAATACGGTGTAATGACATTGTTGCAACCACGGAAGTCACCGCAGTTACAGACATTGTTTTGGCAGAGGGGTGTTTAGCCCGGGATGGCATACTGAGGCCGGCTAGCGCTCAGTCGTGTCGTGGGACCTCCGGGACACCCTCTGCTCGTGCTGAGCCACCTTACATATAAATACTAACACAGCGGGAAAAGGATGGGAAAGGGGGAGGTCATCTTGAGAAATGAAAATCTAATATTACTAGTGTTTTGTGGCCGTTTTTTATTTACAAATTTTATTCGTGCATTAACAATATCACCTCAATAATAAAAAAAAATTATTAATGAACACACATTAACTTTTTTGTTTTTTTAATAAATTCAAACTCCCTCTTCGGTGAAACTAATTCAGAAAAATTTAGTTAAAAACCAATTATAAAAAAAATTATAAAAAAAATTCAATTTCTTAAATGAAACTATAATTACTCACCCTTTCGTTTGAAGCTGCGGAGCGCTCTGCAACTATAACGGGGGACTGATAAAAAAATTATGAAAAAAAAACAAACAACTTTTTCTTTTGCACAACTAATGAAACATTAAATAAAAAAAAGAACAAACGGCCATCAATCCGCGTGTCAGCTTCTTAATCTGGTAGTATAATCCAAGGTTACTAGTTTTTGGTCTTAAAATATATTACTGTCACTTTCAATGATAATTCACAACCAAAAGAAACGATTCGTCTGATCACTAATAAAAGCAAAGAATGAGGTTCTGTAGCACGACCACAAATCACACTTTTTTTTCTTTTCACTTCAATTGTCTTAAACCGTCTCACACTATTCCCTTCTCCACTTTATTCGTTTAGAATTCAATTTATTTATATTTCGTTTTTTCACTATATTTCATCGTCTTTTACACTTTTCTACATCTCTTCTTCGTTACCCACCGCTTCCCTCACAGCAAAAAATTGACCGAAAACTCAGAAAACTCCTATCTCAAACTCCAAAATCAAAACTTCTATATTCTGAATTGGAAATTTACTTCCCGAATCATAAAATCATTTTTTAGCACCAATTTCACTCCAAAACTTTCCTCGAGAACTCAAACGAATTTTATTCTCCTTCACAAGCCAAAATCTGCTTTTTATCTCCAAAGTCCAATATTGACTCCAGTCAAATCCCAACTGCTTAATCCCACATTTTTCACTTGCATCCAATCCGATTCCGTAATCTCTTTTTCATTTTCAATTACCGCTATTGCCTTTGGGTAACGTAATCGAAGTTCATTACACTTCGATTCCGCTACCCATACAACTTTTTTCCCGTATCGACAATCACAAGACTGAAAACACCCGTGCCCGCTCAAAAGCTGGGTCAGATAGAAGTCAGTCTCACCATGCCTTCGATTTAGCCACGGTCTCACATCCGGAATGAGGCGCGCCAATCGTTGAGCGAGCGTTGTCTCTCCTCGCGGACAACCATCTCCCTCGCATCCTCGTTTCGGCGCAGGTAAATAGCGCGGCGCTCTCTAGCAAGGAGGGCGACAGGTATCACGCCTGCAATCACTCTCACCGCCGAGTCGGAGACTGTTGGATACGAAGATGCAATTCTCAGTGCTCCTCTTCTCTGTACCTGTGCCAATCGTTTTCGGTATACCTCCTTGCTGAGAGCGTCGCCCCATACCTCTGCTCCGTACAGTAGCACTGACCCTACAGCACTCATCAAGAGGCGTCTTCTTGGTGGGCTGGGTCCCCCTACGTTGGCCATAAGTCGACTCAGGGCCGATATTCCCGAAGCAGCCTTCTCAGCCGTTGCCCTGATTTGCTCAGAGAAACTCATCTTCGAGTCGATCAGTAGCCCCAGGTACTTCACCGCTGGCTTCGATTCGATTTGTATATCTCCAATACTGATCATCCTTACTCTAGGGATTCTCTTTTTTGTTAAGATGACCACTTCGGTTTTCTCCAGTGCTAAACTGAGCCCGCGAGCAGTCATCCAGTCCCTCACTCGGCGCATTAGCATACCTAGCCTAAGTTGCGCTTGTTCAACGGTGCGTCCAGCGACCAGGGCCGCAACATCATCCGCATAGCCGACCAAGCGCGACTCATCTGGCATCTCAAGTCTCAGTAGCCCGTCGTAAGACACGTTCCACAGGTCCGGACCAAGGATAGATCCCTGGGCAACACCCGATGTAATTTCCATCCTTCGTTGGCCCTGTGTCGTGTCGTAGAGCAGGCTTCGGTCGTTTAGGTAGTTCCTCAAAAGCCGCATTAGATATTCTGGAACTTGAAAAGAGTTTTCCAGCGTGTCCAGAATACCCATCCATCTAGCGGAATTGAAGGCATTCCTGACGTCGAGTGTCACCAACAGGACGATCCGTCGCTTGGTGCGACTATATGCCTCTGCCTTTTGGACCGCGTTCACCACCTCTGCAATCGCATCAATGGTAGAACGTCCTGCTCTAAAGCCGTACTGCCGAGGAGATAGGTCCCCAGCAGCACGAATCGCGTCAGTGAGTCTTCCCTTGATGAGTTTCTCTAGCACTTTCCCAGCCGTGTCTAGCATGCATAACGGGCGGTATGCAGACGGCGATCCGGGATTTCCCTTCCCCTTGCTGATCAGCACAAGCCTCGCCACCTTCCATCGTACCGGGAAAACCCCGTCCCATAGGCAAGCGTTGAATGTGCTGAGCAGCAAGTCAGGACAATGGTGATAGACGAGCCGCAACACCTCAGCTGGAACACCATCTGGACCTGGAGCCTTCCTCGCTTTCAAGGAGAGGACTGCCTCCTCCAGTTCCAGCTGTGTGAAGAGTGGGCACTCTACTGCTGTTTCACCATGGACAGCGTCAACACGGACGGGATGGGCGGGGAAGAGTCCCCGCACTATCGCGTCCATCTTTTCCGCGTCATGTATACAAGGCTTTCGTAGGGCACCAAATGATCCCAAGACGTGTCCAAAATCAGGTTTTGGATCAGCATCCTTGCAAAGGATACAGTGTGCCTCCTTCGTACACTCTTTTTTTTTATGTCCCATTTCACCGCATTTGTAACATAGGGAACTCCTATCGGGTCCTTTGCATACTTGTGTGGTGTGACCATAACCAAGGCATTTGAAACATTGAAGAGGCGTTGCTCTTCGCCGTATCCTACAGACAACCCACCCTATTCGTACTTTGCCCTTGTTCAGGAATTGTTCGGCGTCCTTTTCGGTCATGTCAACTATGGCCATACGTTGTCCCCTGTTGTTTTCTGGTGTCAGTCTCGCTTTGATCCTTTCACGCTAGGGAACTCCGTTTTGATGGCCTCTTCTACCTCGGCCAGATCCGTCACGCAGTCAATGTCCCGTATTTCGATCGTTGCCATCGGCTCGAGCGGGGCTATAGTTGCGCTTTTGCCGAGGACTTTCTTTACTGCGTCACAGAATGCTTCTTTATTGCCGGCCTCTGCTCCGAATTCGACCAGTATGTGGCCCGACCGCGTTGGTCGTACTACTTTAATGGTAGTATTGGTGTCTCCGGGCCTTACGTTTCCCCTGATGTCCCGCAGCACCTCCGCGTAGGATCGGCCATCTTGGGGCTTTACGAGCAGTGCCTGCTGCCGGGGTCTTCGTCGGGGCTTCTGCCTCTCCTGTTTTGCATCAGGTCCTTTTTCTAATTGGGCATCCGTGCGAATTTTATTTTCTGGCTTTTTTTGAAGGAGTTTCTTTGCAGCTTTCTTCGCTCCTTTTGTAAGCACTGTCTGGAACCCCCGATCTGGTGCTCCACGCCCGTCAAGTGCCTCTTCCTTCTCTTGGCATCGCTATTGATGTTTTTAATTGCTAATCATTCAGGTATGTTCTTGATCTTTGTGATGATGATAAATAGTTTTCCATGTCATTTGTTATTTTGTTGATAATGCTATTATAATTTTAACACGGTATAGCAAGTTTATGTGAACATGTAACAATACCTATTCTATCTGGGATCTCCAAGGTTCTTCTGGGCCCTAATCTTTCTAATGTCTTCATACACGATATTCTTTATTTTACTACTGCCATAAGTATCACCCAAAGGACTTCTTACAACCCGAAAGTTGTCATGTACGCGCATAATGTGCTAGTTCTAGTCAGTCACCCTATTCCTAATTGTGCTGTGCAAAAGGATCAAAAGAATTAATATGCTTCCATAACGCTAGTAGGAAGGAACATAAAATAACTGTCCAACAAAGCAAATCGGCAGGTCAGCATAAATAAAAAGTGGCTGCAAAAAATACTATCACGTATCTGGGTGTGAATATCACCAATAGATTTTATAAAAACCTATATTCAAGGATAGCTTTCAATAAAGCTAAAGGAGCCGCGGCATTAATTTCATTTCTTTTATTCTCCATATCAGTTTTCTAAAATGTAAAACTCTTTGTGCCCCCATTATTGTACCGCGCGGGCAATATGGTAGTTTCTTTTTAAATCACATGTTATTTAGACACTGACAACTGTTTCTCTCTCAAAATTATGATAGTGAGTCAGTGTTAACCTTCCACGGCACGAAATGAATCAATTTACGCTTGAACAATGTTGGGCAATATTGAAATCGAACTCGTTGGGAAATATTGAAATCGAACTGGCTGCCCATTTTTCTCAAAAAATCATCTTTTCTGATGAGGCACATTTTCACCTTGGCGGCTATGTTAACAAACAAAACTGCTACATCTGGGGCTCGGAAAACCCACACGTAATTGTCGAGAAGCCAATTCATTCTCAGCGAGTGACAGTGTGGTGTGGATTCTGGGGTGGTGGCATAATTGGACCGGTTTTGCTTTGAGTATGAGGCTGAAAATGCTGTTTCGGTCAACGGGGAGTGCGACAGAGCCATGATAACCGACTTTTTGTGACCGAAGATTGAGGATTAGGCCTTGACTGACCTTTGGTTTCAACAGGATGGCGCGCCATGCTATACAACTCATCAAACAATCGATCTTTTGCGCACAAATTTCGGAAATCGTGTAATCAGCCGCCTTGCCGATGTCAATTGTCCGCATCGAATCTGCGATTTGACACCGTTGCACTTCTTTTTATGGGGCGCTGTGAAAGATCGATGCTATGTGAAAAATCCTAAGATTCAAGCACTGAAATTGAATATTCAACAAACCATTGCTCAGATAGGGCCTACTGTCACGCCAGCCGTGGCAACCATATGAATGAAATTGTATTTCAAACTAACGGGAAGGTTTTTTCTTGCGAATAAAGCCAAAATATAAGGAAAAAAATTGATTTTTTGTTCATTTTATTGCATTTTGAAAAAGAAACTTGTATTTGGCCCACCCTATATACTTTTTTCCAGTCTGATTGACAATGCCCCCAGTAGCGGCACAGAAGCTACAAGTATTTGAAAGGAATGGGAAATGCATATCAAAATATCAATGACCTAATGAAGATAGTAGTTTGTATAAGGAAGTAAAATTTACCCCAATCACTATGTGCTTGAAACAAACAAGAAAAGATTAGCTAAATGTCTTCGCCAGTATCCTAACTCCGAAGATCATAATACCTCTCCGATTAAAATCCTCGAAGAATATCAATCCAATAACGAGCTCCAGCCAAATCCCCCATGATCTGATTTCTACCTAACAGTGGCTGAAAATACCTGCAAGGGCAAGACTTGCATTTCTTTTGATAGAATTATTAAATAAATCTCTCAAATAAAGAATATAAGCTTGCACATACCCTGAAGATCAGGTCGCGTGGAAATATGCGTCGTCTAAGACTCGCATTTGAATGTTTAAACGCTAAGTAAGAAGATATCATTCGGCTAACCAATACTATGGCGAAGGTCGAAGTATAATATATGTACATATACTTCTAGTTTTAGAGAAGGATAAAGGATAAAAACCTCATGAGCAAACAGCGAAAGAAAAAAATATATTTGCACTGTACCGGGAAAATGTAACTTACAAAAAATAATTTATAAATAAAAATTTTATAATTCAATTAGCAAAAAAAAGAACGGTAAAAATAGAGCGCAACCGTCGATATGAACCACGTGAAAAACTAACGCTCAAGATCGACCACGAACGTTGTTGATAATGGTTTTTTAAGCACTTACTTGTTTACTAAGATTTTTCAAAACGTTAAAAACCAATAGAGATTTTTCTGAATATCCCATGAGATATGCGACAAATGGTTTAAAAGGAAGCTTATTGAGGATGAAGCCTACAAGTCTTAAAACTTTAACCTTAATCGATTATCGTCAAACCGTAACACTCTTATGAGCTTAATAGAGCCTTGGTAACATCTATTCAAAAATGCATCTTTTTAAAAGTTATTCAGTTTGGCGTGTTCATCTTAATTTGGTAGATTCAAACGGAGTATGATATAACTATTATTGCTACTGAATTAGTTTTCTCGTCGTCTTTTATATTTCTTCCATAAAGATATAATATAAGCTTAAAACCTATTTTGAAACCGCATCTTTGTTGTTCCTTTTTCAGAAATCCGCAGTTATGTACTTCCAAAGGCTATGTCCGGAACAGAAGTTAGAGCCAGTTTTTATGGATTGGTGTTGGTGGATACTAGGTGGCCTCCCCTTTCAGTATTTGGTTCGGATAATTGACTGCTACCTTCACGAGGGAATTAAAGTTTTTTATCGTGTTGCGCTAGCTACACTGATTCTATTTCATAAACATGCGACCTTGAGTAATGCTAATTTAAATTTTGATGACGTCAGAAACGATATTGACAACATTTTGACCAAATTTTGCAAGACTATTCCAGTTTCACCAAATAAATTATTAAGAACTGCTTTTAACATCAGAGGTTTAAGGTATTTTATTTCAATCATTAAGCCTGTAATGCATACACATTTTAAATATTTTAGCTCAACATATATTTCAAGAATTTTTATTAAGACTGAAATGTTATTAAAAAGTAGATCTGTTCTAAGTGGTACCAAGCAAATGGTGAAGTCGCGTTCTAGCGACAACTTGCCAACAAGCCAATCGCAGGTGAATATTCAGATGATGTCGCATACCCTAACTATACGAGAGGTAAGTTATGCAAATCATGTCATTAAGTGAAATAAATACTTTTTGTGCATACGGAATTGGTTGGACTGTAGTACAGTAAATTTTGTTAGTCATTAAAAAAATTGTTTTAGTAAACAGTGAAAATTCAACAGGTTGTAGAATCCCAAACTCACTGAATGCAGAATGATCAATGTAAAGGTGGATGCGTCGAAAATTAATGATAGTAATTCATTAACGAAAGTTGCTAGAACAGAATTTAATTCGAGATTGATTAAATTTTACTATGAGGGCTTTATTTACCAAAATAATCCAGAGTTTATCTTGATCATTGATAATCTCCTATAACATTAATGGAAATATGAACTTCCCTAAAAAATCACTCAGCAGAGAGATTTAATTAAAATTTTATGACAAGAAATGATTTGTTCATAAAATTACTAGCTGCTTTAATCGAAAATAATGTAGGCTTAGGAGATCGGCATCATTTCTATTGGATGCGAATTGGTTAGCGGGATCAGTTGAATACCCTAATCATCAACGTCACGTCCAAATATTGCCTGATATTTCTGCCGATGATTCCAAATATGTTTTCTATAATCCAAGAAGAAGCCTTTATAACAAAGATAACATATTGAGGCTTAAATACTTACAAATGTATTACGGGTATTCAATGGAGGGTTTTTTATCTGGTTTTTCTTTTAATATGTATTATGTATATCATATCGTTGCCTCATCTTCACTTCAAAAGTAGTATTTTAGATGTTCATTTATTATAGGTTTTATTTTATTTTTTTAAATGCGAATTTTTTTCCGAGTAGTAACACGATTATCCCACTTTAGACTTCAGATTTAGCTGAGTTAGTAACTGTTAACGATATTCTTTTTTCCATCATTTGATCATAATTTTCGCGCAATAATCCTATCATTATTGGTTCGAGTCTCGTTGCTATCATCGAGATTTAATGCAGACGTATTGTGAGATCATTCACCAGTAAAGAATACTGGTTTAAAAAACACTATCGCACGATTAAGCGTATTACTGATCTCATCATATCCAAGGTATCATTACGGTCAAGAAATAGATACTCTAGCATTTATTAATGCTGTATTTCTACCTGGAAATTGATAAATTTGCTAACTTTGCATGCTCAATAATTACGGTTTGCAACGGGCTTAATAAACGCTTATCTACTATAGATTGACTTTAGTTAATTTTTAATATTTTAGGAAACAGAAGCTCAACCAAATGTAAACTGTTTGAGGTACAGATTAATACTATTACTTTTACCAATCTTTATCAATAATATTTCTTCTTTTATGCACTTATGGGTTGACTGCTCTAACCACTACACCACGCGGACTACGCACATTAACATATAGATTTACATTAAATTGATGTAAAAAAAGTCAAATGATCAATAAAAAAGTTTAGCACAGACTATAGTATCGTTCTCCTAACATTCATTTACAGAAATTCTAACACGGGAAAGATACAGATTTCGATCCAATTTGTAGAGATGGAAGTTCCGCTATCAGAACCACCTCCTTCAAGCCTTTCGATGCACTTTTCAATCATTTTCGTTCGCGTTCTAGTGCCTACATTTTGCTTTAGACTGAGAATGCTCGTAATATCCATCAATTCAGCAACATCGGTGCCTGAGTGGCTAAGGATTTAGCTTCTCACCGGGGAGGTCAGGGTTCGAGTCCCGACCCATACTCCATTTCTTATTGTAATTCTCTAATTTTTGACTAAAATTTACGTAATTGCGCTTTCAAATTAATAGTCTAAAAATAACTTCCTTATCAATTTTTAGGACAGCAGAAATTTGGCAACAATTAGCGCGCAAGAATGCATTAAATTATTAAGAAACCTAATTTAATAAATTTTCTAATAAATTTTTTACTTTAAATACATTGCATACATAAACTAAAAAATCAATGAAAACGAGATATTTTATAATAAGAGGAGCATACAAAACTATTTTTCTTTGTGTACAAAAATGAAGTTTTCAAATTGATAATTAATGAATTGTTTATTTATTAGTCTTTTAGGCATAACAGAAATTTAACAATAATTAGTGATTTTTTCTCTCAGCGCCATCGAGCTTTTATTTTTTGGTTATCATCGAGGGTAAATGCGTCATAACTAAAACAAACAAGGCCTGACGGTTTTTTGAGAACAAAAGGGAATTGGCTTGCGGATATAAACCAAACAAAATAATTGACTAAATGATTAGCGTGTTAAAATATAAATTATAAAGCACATATAACGCGATTTCCTCCAAAATTATTGAGGAATGCGTCGAATGGGTTGATCCTGATAGGGCGAACATGCATCTCTTCAAATTTGATCGAAATCGGTAATCCACACTTCGTGATTTCCCTTTGTAAGAACATGAATTCTTCTTCTTTGTAGCACTACAGCCCTTCTTGGGCCTTCCCTTTTTTTTTTGTGGTAGGGAGGTGAAGGCATTTATGCCCGCCGAGTCTGGCAGTGTGGGACTCCCATGGAGAATACCTTTGGACTACCCACTAAACACCTCCCCTGTCAATCTGAGAACCTAGCCTGGAACCGTTTGACACATTACTTCGGGCCAGGTCTCGTTTTGTTACGCCGTGGGGCGCCTTCAAGCTGGGGAGTCCCTTTCCTAGCGGGAGGGGAGGGGGGAAGAGGAATTACCAGAAGAGCGATCCCCCAGCCCCAGCGCCTCCGGCTGCTGTGAGTCCCTTTTATATTTTAGGACTGCCCGAGCATAATGTGCCACCTGGTTCCATTTGTCAACCGATTCGAGCATCACCGCAACTATATTATCCGGGGTGAGCTCCCCCGTCTCCCTGTAGAGTTCCCTTCGCAGCCAGGCCCATTTGGTACACGCAAAAAATGTGTGACAGGCATTGTCCTCCTCTCCTGGGCAAAACCGACAATCGGGAGACCGTGACTTACCGATCTTGTGCAGGTAAGACTGAAAACACCCGTGCCCGCTCAAAAGCTGGGTAAGATAGAAGTCAGTCTCACCATGCCCTCGATTTAGCCACGGTCTCACATCCGGGATGAGGCGCGCAGTCCACCTTCCCTTCGTGCAATTCCTCCAAGACTGCTGCCAATCGTTGAGCGAGCGTTGTCTCTCCTCGCGGACAACCATCTCCCTCGCATCCTCGTTTCGGCGCAGGTAAATAGCGCGGCGCTCTCTAGCAAGGAGGGCGACAGGTATCACGCCTGAAATCACTCTCACCGCCGAGTCGGAGACTGTTGGATACGAAGATGCAATTCTCAGTGCTCCTCTTCTCTGTACCTGCGCCAATCGTTTTCGGTATACCTCCTTGCTGAGAGCGTCGCCCCACACCTCTGCTCCGTACAGTAGCACTGACCCTACAGCACTCATCAAGAGGCGTCTTCTTGATGGGCTGGGTCCCCCTACGTTGGCCATAAGTCGACTCAGGGCCGATATTCCCGAAGCAGCCTTCTCAGCCGTTGCCCTGATTTGCTCAGAGAAACTCATCTTCGAGTCGATCAGTAGCCCCAGGTACTTCACCGCTGGCTTCGATTCGATCTGTATATCTCCAATACTGATCATCCTTACTCTAGGGATTCTCTTTTTTGTCAAGATGACCACTTCGGTTTTCTCCAGTGCTAAACTGAGCCCGCGAGCAGTCATCCAGTCCCTCACTCGGCGCATTAGCATACCTAGCCTAAGTTGCGCTTGTTCAACGGTGCGTCCGGCGACCAGGGCCGCAACATCATCCGCATAGCCGACCAAGCGCGACTCATCTGGCATCTCAAGTCTCAGTAGCCCGTCGTAAGACACGTTCCACAGGTCCGGACCAAGGATAGATCCCTGGGCAACACCCGATGTAATTTCCATCCTTCGTTGGCCCTGTGTCGTGTCGTAGAGCAGGCTTCGGTCCTTTAGGTAGTTCCTCAAAAGCCGCATTAGATATTCTGGAACTTGAAAAGAGTTTTCCAGCGTATCCAGAATATCCACCCATCTAGCGGAGTTGAAGGCATTCCTGACGTCGAGTGTCACCAACAGGACGATCCGTCGCTTGGTGCGACTATATGCCTTTGCCTTTTGGACCGCGTTCACCACCTCTGCAATCGCATCAATGGTAGAACGTCCTGCTCTAAAGCCGTACTGCCGAGGAGATAGGTCCCCAGCAGCACGAATCGCGTCAGTGAGTCTTCCCTTGATGAGTTTCTCTAGCACTTTCCCAGCCGTGTCTAGCATGCATAACGGGCGGTATGCAGACGGCGATTCGGGATTTCTCTTCCCCTTGCTGACCAGCACAAGCCTCGCCACCTTCCATCGTACCGGGAAAACCCCGTCCCGTAGGCAAGCGTTGAATGTGCTGAGCACCAAGTCAGGACAATGGTGATAGACGAGCCGCAACACCTCAGCTGGAACACCATCTGGACCTGGAGCCTTCCTCGCTTTCAGGGAGAGGACTGCCTCCTCCAGTTCCAGCTGTGTGAAGAGTGGGCACTCGACTGCTGTTTCACCATGGACAGCGTCAACACGGATGGGATGGGCGGGGAAGAGTCCCCACACTATCGCGTCCATCTTTTCCGCGTCATGTATACAAGGCTTCCGTAGGGCACCAAGTTTCCCCATGACCAGCTTGTAGCCAAGGCCCACGGATCCCTATTAACATCGTCCACGAGGTCTTGCCAGCATCGGGCCTTGCTCTTGTTAATAAGCCTGCGAAGATATTTCCTGCCGGACCTGTATGCTGCTAGCCTACTGTCTGCCTCCTCCCGTGTTCGCGCCCGCTGGGCCTCTCGCCGAAGTTTGTGACACTCGCTTCTTTGTTCGGCGATCTCGTTTGACCACCAGTATACTGGAGGCTTACCATATCGGGGTCTCTGGCGGGGCATGGAAGACTCGCAAGCAGCTATGATGGTACTCATAGTTGAGTTCACCAAGTCCTTGGCTGTAGGCCCTCCACTCTCTGGCGGAGCTCCCAGCAACGGTGCGCCTGCCGTAAGCGCGTCAGTGAACTTCTCGACGTCCATCCTCCCAGTCCTCCATCCGAGGATTGAAGTTTGGGCATATGCACGCAGAGTGGCACCGTCGTGAATCTCAACAGCTATATACTGGTGATCACTAGCCGAGTAGTCCTCTGGTACTCGCCAGTTGTGTACTCTAGGTATCAGGGACTCCGAAGCGGGTATGGTTCCTACGCAACCCCAGCGGCGGAAAGTAGGGGTGTTACCAGTATTTAGGACAAAAAGCGCTGTTCTGGCCGCCATGTCCAAGATTTGCTTTCCCCTTGGGTCGGATTGTGGCATACCCCATTCGATGGCTCTAGCGTTGAAGTCTCCCCCGACCAGCATGTGGCCCTCTGTGTTCGAGACAGCGTCCTCCAGGGCATCGAGTTTGGTTCGAAAGGATCGCATTGCCTCGTTAGGCGTCAGATAAATACTGAAATATGTTATCCCTGAACACCGCACCCACACAAAACCATCCCCGCGTCCATGGCCCTGCACCTGAAGGCGGGCGCTATCTCGAACCCAGATGGCCGAGGTACCAGTTTTGTCAGGGTACCACGCTTGCGAGTCCTTGTTATTATGTTGCTCGCTCAGCAACAGGAGGTCAGCTTTCTTATCCCTCGCAAACTGCTCAAGTAGGTCCTGGGCGTTTGTGCTTCGGTGCAAATTGACCTGCAGGATACGGATCATTTGAGTATCGATTTGGCTTTAGTTAGGGCCTCCGTGAAAACGCGGCATCTCCCTGTCCCCGGCTCATGTTTGAGGTCGCCGGATGCTAGCTTAGCATCCTTGCAAAGAATGCATTTTGCCTCGTTCGTGCACTCCTTCCTTTTGTGCCCCGTTTCACCACATTTGTAGCACAGAGATCTCCTGTCGGGTCCCCTACAGCCATACGCGGTGTGTCCGTATTCGAGGCATCTGAAGCAGCGGATAGGGATCGCTCTTCTCCGTATCCTGCAGATCACCCAACCTATCTTAATTTTGCCCTTCGCCAGGATTTGCTGGGCGTCTTTATCAGCTAGTTCGACAATAGCCATGCGTTGGCCCCTTGTGTTTTCACGCGTCAATCTTGCCTTGACTTCACTTAAGCTGGGGAACTCCCTCCTAATGGCATCCTCTACTTCAGCTTTGTCCGTGACGCAGTCGAGATCCCTGATTTCCAGGGTGGCCATTGGTTCGAGCGAGGCAACCGTTGCCGCATCTCCAAGAACCTTTTGAACCGCGTCACGGAATGCATCTTTGTTTGTGACCTCTGGCCCGAATTCGACCAGCAAGCCACCGGTCCGGGTTGGTCGAACTGCTTTGATGGCAGTTTTGGTGTCGTCTGGCTTGACCGCTCCTTTAATTTCACGGAGGACATCTGCGTAGGTTCGGCCCTTAGTGGGTTTAATAAGGAGTGCCTCTCGCAAGGGTTTGCGCCGCGGTTTGCTTTTTGTTTTCTGCGGTATATCGGGGGGTTCTTTGTTCTTTTCGTGGTTGAGCTATTTGTCTGTTTTTTCTAGGAGTAGCTTTTTGGCCGCTTTTTTCGCTGCCTTGTTTCGCACCACGTGAAACTCCTCGCCTGGAGTGTCAACTTCGTTTATGGTCTCGTCCTTCCTCCTTTTCTCACAGTCGCCTTAAATTGGGCTACCGGCCATTCTTTTGCTGCTGCTAGGACCCACTGATGCCTCGAGGGAGAGCGTGTCTTTTTGGTGCTTTTCGGTTGCAAGCCACCTCCGCCTGTAGTGCGTTATGCGGCCAAAAAGCTCCTCCAGTTCAAGAATGCCATTCTTGACACTCTTGCCTATGTTTTTCTGCACTTCGCAGGCAGCCCTCAGTTGTTTGACGATATTCCCCGCTTTCCGAGTAAGCCGCTCCTCTTCGGCGCGGTCAAGGGCGATTGTGTTATTTGGCGCCACCTCTTGGGAGAGGCCCCCGTTTCCTAGTCCTTTTGCTTCTATCGCTTGGGTCGCGTTTGAAGTGGCGTCGGCCAACGGCAAAACTTCTCCCTCCCCCAGTCTTTCACTGGCCTCCGTTGGTGTCGCAGCTTGATCCGGATTGTGTACGTCTTGCACTGGACGCTCCGGGGTGCGCATAGCGCACTGCGCCCAAAGGCCGCAATGATGCCAGGTTGCACAACGCACTCTGCCTTCTTTCGTTCGTTAGTCCGTCTGTGGTCTGTCTCCGATGATTTAACCTGTGATGTTGACTTTGACAGTGTTTCTGGGGTTTGCTGCCTCCCCCCCGCAATCGGTGACTTGTTTAATCGGTGTTCTTGCCAACAGCGGTTTTTGCTTGAAAGGGTTCTCCGTGCTAGCGTCCTGTTTGCTTGTGGTTTCATTTGTTTGCTCCATTTTATTGGGTCCCCCCTCGGAGCCGCTATCTCCGTTCGTGTGTGTAGTCGCCTTTTTGGTCCCATGATTATCTTTGCAGAGCAGGGAGGCCATGCGAGGGTTGGCACAAGCCCTTATAGGGACAAGTGCTCAGAGCCAGACCAGCGCTAATCGGGAGTCCGTCTCAACCGAACCTACACCACCAACCCAATGGTGCGAACTTCGAACGTACTCCGAGGCCTGCCAAGGTTTTACCGGGACGGAGACGGTATGATAGTTGAATTGGAGCCGTTCACACACGAGTTTCACCTCGGCGCTACTGTGCAAAGCAACTAGGTCCAAACCATCACATCCGCCAGCCCAAAGCGTCAATTCCAGTTCGTTGTTTAAAGCGTAATCCAGATACAATAAGAGGGAACCTCACGGCACCCCCCATATCCTCGGGTCCGTGGGGGCGGCACTCCCCAAAGAATGCTAGCCTCCAAGAATGTTCTTGTCGACCGGCTTTCCCTTCCCTTGGAGATAGTTAGAGTGTCTCATTTTCATGACCGTATTGATTTTTTCGGAAGTTGGTTTGGTCAGGACCATGCTCCCGTGTGCCTGCTCAGCTATGATATGATCTGATGAAATCAGTACATATCACCACTGAGTGAACACTCATAGTCTGTACGAAAAATCCCCTGAACTAAATCACGTTGCTCCCAACGACATTTGAACCTGGGACCTTCGGCTCATGCGTTCATGCTCTAACCACTAGACCACATGAACATGAATTATTTGTATATAAAGAATTTAATTTAGATATACGACTAAATGCTGTCTTACTAAATATTATAAGATAAGACATATACCAAAATCAAACCAAATTCATTAATCTTAAGTTACAAGTAATGGTGGTTTACATAACCATTTTTAAGATAAATAAATTACTCAAGTTCACTACATTCATCAAATCAGTCAGCAGTCTTAATAACCCTGAATTATAAACTATTACCGAAACTTTTTTTTTGCTTTAACACTACATCCCATTTCGGGACTTCGCTTAGAGACAGTTAGATTATCTCATTATTTGGATCGGATGTATCGTCATTCGAGAAAGGTGATATGGTTAGTACCGTGCTTTGCTCATATGTACTCCACCCAACTGCGATACATTCTGATTTTAAACCCGTACGTTTAATAACTGAACGAGCTTATATTCCGCCCGAAAAATGTCTAGAAACAAATCTCGTTGTAACCAAATGGGTTCAAACCATGGAGCTTCGGGTTACGCAGGGACTACTCTAAGCACAAAACTCCGTGGGATATATATAAATAAATATATACATACATATATATATATATATATATATATATATATATATATATATATATATATATATATATAAATACATATATATATATATATATATATATATATATATATATATATATATATATATATATATATATATATATATATATATATAAATATATATATATATATATATATATATATATATATATATATATATACGAGTATATATATATATATATATATACGAGTATATATATATATATATATATATATATATATATACGAGTATATATATATATATATATATATATATATATATATATATATACGAGTATATATATATATATATATATATAAATACATATATATATATATATATATATATATATATATATATATATATATATATATATATATACGAGTATATATGTATATATATATATATATATATATATATATATATATATATATATATATATATATATATATTGTTACATGTACAAATAATTCTGCGAGTTACTGTCGCAATTGTTTTCACAACCATTAAGAACATCAACAAAATGAATTTACTCCAAACCACGAGAACCCACCAAGCATGATCAACATCTGAAAGTGAGTCACTGCTCCATTCATTACGCTGCTGGAATGTTCCCGCTAATTCACCAATGTACGAGAACTGAGTTGAATGATTAGAGACCCTATATAAAAGCGAGCTGAATAAATGGGGGATCATTCATTAGAACCGCGATTATAAACAAATGCGAAAGTGTGGAGTGAGAATTGATTGAGTAAAGTGATTCTCGTTGATTGTGAAGTGATTTTAGTGGACAGTTGAATCACAAATTTATGGACTAAATGAAAAATAAAATTAGTGAAAGTGTTAAATTGATTATTGTGCATTTTGAGTAAATAAACTCTATGAACTTAATTTAAAAGACAGTGCGTTTTCACTTTCCCAGAACATTAAAATTATTGGCCGCGAACCATAGCACGCGACATTGGTGTCAAGAAGTGAGAACGAAAATTTTGGAAGTGAAAACGTTTAAACATTTTTATAGTGCACAATAGTGTAAATTAACGTGGAAACTGGTGGAAAAATAGCCGAAACAATAAAAATGCCAGGAAACTTACATCTAAAAATTAATCAATTGAGCATATCGGAGCTCAAAGAGAAGTTGGAACAGCGAAATCTGGCCACGCAAGGTACAAAGGCCATACTGTTTGCACGCTTGCGTAACGCGATCGAGTCGGAAGGCGGGAATCTGGATTCGGGTGAGCTCTCAGATGCGGAAAAAAGCGCAGAAGGTGGAGAAGTGGAAACACCAAAATTAAAGGAGCCAGAAAATGCGCTAATGCAAATGTTAATGCTGATGTCATCCAGTCTAACTGCGAAGCTGGATGAACAATCAGCGAAGCTAAATGAACAATCAGCGAAGCTAAATGAACAATCAGCGAAGCTAAATGAACAATCAGCGAAGCTGGACCAACAAGCGATAGAAATCAATGCAGACATCACACAGAAGCTGGAGAAACAGTCAACCGAAATAAAAGCGGAGCTCGGTTATCTGAACAAAAAAATTAAAGGCGTAGAGGAAATGGTTGACCAGGTCGAGGAAAAGGTTTACCAGGTCGAGGAAAAGGTCAGCCAGGTCGAGGAAAACGTCAGCCAGGTCGAGGAAAAGGTCAGCCAGTTCGAGGAGAGAATCAACCATGAGCTGGAAAACATGAAAAAGGAATTGGAAGCAACAAAGGCAGTAGTAACTACCTCATTAGTCTCGCTTACAACCGCAGCGCAAAGCTCATTCAGGAGCCCAGAATGGAAGCCCTTCAAACTGAGGGGTCGGGAAACATGTAAGAGCCAACTTCGTGGGGCAGAGGTTGGCTAGGAGGATTGACGTGGCCAGCACCACCATCACTGTATCAAGACTACATCGTGGAGAAGCGGACTTATGCCTTCCGCGTCAAGTTGACGGAGAATGTTGCACCATAACAATCGACACTGGTGCAACCCGATCGATTATCCGACCAGACCATGTGAGGCAACAACTACTTCAAAAGGGCAGGATTTTCTCACTACGGACAGCTACGGGAGAAACTGCACCTGTTCATGGAGAGGTCAACCTCCAGATACAGTTGGGAGACCTTGCGTTCCAACATAATTTTCTGGTCGCGAACATTATGGACGACTGCATTCTCGGAATGGATTTCCTGCGATGGAATCACGTTGGATTTGGGCAAACGGGTATTGAAATGGGGGGATGTCGAAGTATTGATGGAGGATCCCAGCGTCCAAATTCCCAAGATGAATCTAGTAGTATGTGCCGACACTGATGTACCAAATTCTTCTGAAAGCATTGTATGGGCCAAGCTTGATGGTGATTCTGGAGACCAGCGATCTTATCTGATAGAGCCAACGAAGACGTCTGCACTGCGAAGTTTGATTGTAGGACGAAGCCTTATAAGATCTTTAAGGAACGGATACGTGCCGGTTAGAGTCCTTAACACCGCAGACTCAACCACGAGCATCAAAGCGGGAGAAGTCATCGGCAGCTGCCAGCCTGTTTCCACCATCACCTCCTTGGAAGTCACTCACGACCATCATTGGAAAAGGAGGCAAGACACAGGAAAGGCCCGGGAACCCATGTCTGCAATATTGAAGCAGGTCAAATTGCCAGCGCAGCTATTCAAGCAAGCCTCTGATCTGGTCACCAAGTACAGTGACATCTTCTCAACAAGCCCGGATGACCAAGGCCGAACGAGTCTGGTAACTCACGTCATAGATACACAGGGAGCCAAGCCGATTCGACAAGCACCGAGACGTCTCCCTACAGCCAAACAAGGAGAAGTGAGCGCGCTGATCTCGGACATGGAAAAACAAGGCGTTATTGAACCTTCTGTCAGTCCATGGGCCGCGCCTGTAGTTCTAGTAAAGAAAAAGGATGGTAGCACTCGTTTTTGTGTCGACTATAGGCAGCTTAATGACGTCACTAAGAAAGATAGTTACCCGCTCCCACGCATCGATGACATCATGGACACTTTAGCCGACGCAAAATGGTTTTCTACACTCGATCTCAAGAGTGGCTACTGGCAGGTAGAAATCGACAAGAAGGACCGAGAGAAGGCCGCATTTTCAGTTGGGACTGGATTGTGGCAATTTGTGGTGATGCCGTTTGGGCTTTGCAATGCTCCAGCCACTTTCGAACGCTTGATGGAATACGTGCTACGTGGCCGAACCTGGAAAACCTGCTTAGTGTACCTAGATGACATCATTGTCATCGGGAGAACGTTCGAAGAGAACTTAGAAGAGGTTTTCTCCCGATTGCCACTGGCGAATTTAAAACTTAGTCCCGACAAGTGTACCCTTTTCGCAGCTGAAGTAAAATACCTGGGACACGTCGTATCAGCAGAAGGGGTCAAAACAGACCCTGAGAAAATTGAAGCCGTGAAAAGCTGGCCAACACCAAACAACAAGCGCCAACTACGAAGTTTTCTGCGCCTGGCAACCTACTATCGAAGATTCGTCAAAGACTTTGCCAAAATAGCTAAGTGTCTCCATCAGCTAACCGAGAAAAATCGTCCGTATGTCTGGAATGAACAATGCCAGGTAGCCTTTGAGACCCTGAAGGAAAAGCTGTGTGAATCACCCGTGCTGGCATATCCGAAACCCGGAAAAATGTTTGTAGTTGACACCGATGCAAGCAACGGCGGCATTGGAGCTGTACTCTCCCAGCATATCAATGGCGAAGAAAGAGTCCTCTCGTATTACAGTCGAGTTCTCTCAAAAAGTGAAAGAAACTACTGCGAGGCCACCAAGCCGTTCCACAAGTACCTATATGGCCAGAAATTTATTCTTCGAACGGACCATGCATCGCTGAGATGGCTACTTAACTTCAAAAACCCCGAGGGACAAGTTGCGAGATGGATCGAAAGATTGCAGTCATACGACTACGAAATTGTTCACCGGAAGGGCGGAGTTCATGGAAATGCTGACGCCCTATCTCGTCGTCCATGTCCAGCTAACTGCAAGCATTGCCGACGGATTGAGGAAAAGGAACCGCCCGTTGATCTGCGATTGATAACGGCCGAATTCGATGAAGGTTGGTCACTGGAGGAGATTCGAAATGCCCAGTTAGCCGATGAAGACATCGGACCATTGCTCGCATGGAAGGAGACAACTGGGCGACCTGAGTGGAAAGACGTTTCAATGCATGGTGCAACCCTGAAAAGCTATTGGGCACAATGGAACTCCCTTCAGGTGGAGGATGGCGTACTCAAGCGGAAATGGAAAACGGCGGATGGCAGCTCCTATAGGATGCAAACTATACTACCCAAAAGCCGAATCCACGATGTAGTTTTTTTTTTGTGGTAGGGAGGTGAAGGCATTTACGCCCGCCGAGTCTGGCAGTGTGGGACTCCCATGGAGGATACCCTTGGACTACCCACTAAACACCTCCACTGTCAATCTGAGAACCTAGCCTGGAACCGTTTTTTGACACATTACTTCGGACCAGGTCTCGTTTTGTTACGCCGTGGGGCGCCTTCAAGCTGGGGAGTCCCTTTCCTAGCGGGAGGGGAGAGGGGAAGAGGAAATGCCAGAAGAGCGATCCCCCAGCCCCAGCACCTCCGGCTGCTGCGAGTCCCTTTTATATTTTAGGACTGCCCGAGCATAATGTGCCACCTGGTTCCATTTGTCAACCGATTCGAGCATCACCGCAACTATATTATCCGGGGTGAGCTCTCCCGTCTCCCTGTAGAGTTCCCTTCGCAGCCTGGCCCATTTGGTACACGCAAAAAATGTGCGACAGGCATTGTCCTCCTCTCCTGGGCAAAACCGACAATCGGGAGACCGTGACTTACCGATCTTGTGCAGGTAAGACTGAAAACACCCGTGCCCGCTCAAAAGCTGGGTCAGATAGAAGTCAGTCTCACCATGCCTTCGATTTAGCCACGGTCTCACATCCGGGATGAGGCGCGCAGTCCACCTTCCCTTCGTGCAATTCCTCCAAGACTGCTGCCAATCGTTGAGCGAGCGTTGTCTCTCCTCGCGGACAACCATCTCCCTCGCATCCTCGTTTCGGCGCAGGTAAATAGCGCGGCGCTCTCTAGCAAGGAGGGCGACAGGTATCACGCCTGAAATCACTCTCACCGCCGAGTCGGAGACTGTTGGATACGAAGATGCAATTCTCAGTGCTCCTCTTCTCTGTACCTGTGCCAATCGTTTTCGGTATACCTCCTTGCTGAGAGCGTCGCCTCATACCTCTGCTCCGTACAGTAGCACTGACCCTACAGCACTCATCAAGAGGCGTCTTCTTGATGGGCTGGGTCCCACTACGTTGGCCATAAGTCGACTCAGAGCCGATATTCCCGAAGGAGCCTTCTCGGCCGTTGCCCTGATTTGCTCAGAGAAACTCATCTTCGAGTCGATCAGTAGCCCCAGGTACTTCACCGCTGGCTTCGATTCGATTCGTAAGTCGCCAATACTGATCATCCTTATTCTAGGGATTCTCTTTTTTGTCAAGATGATCACTTCGGTTTTCTCCAAGGCTAAACTGAGCCCGCGAGTAGTCATCCAGTCCCTCACTCGGCGCATTAGCATACCTAGCCTAAGTTGCGCTTGTTCAACGACCAGAGCCGCAACATCATCCGCATAGCCGACCAAGCGCGACTCATCTGGCATCTCAAGTCTCAGTAGCCCGTCGTAAGACACGTTCCACAGGTCCGGACACCAAGGGTAGATCCCTGGGCAACACCCGATGTAATTTCCATCCTTCGTTGGCCCTGTGTCGTGTCGTAGAGCAGGCTTCGGTCCTTTAGGTAGTTCCTCAAAAGCCGCATTAGATATTCTGGAACTTGAAAAGAGTTTTCCAGAGTGTCCAGAATATCCACCCATCTAGCGAAGTTGAAGGCATTCCTGACGTCGAGTGTCACCAACAGGACGATCCGTCGCTTGGTGCGACTATATGCCTCTGCCTTTTGGACCGCGTTCACCACCTCTGCAATCACATCAATGGTAGAACGTCCTGCTCTAAAGCCGTACTGCCGAGGAGATAGGTCCCCAGCAACACGAATCGCGTCAGTGAGTCTTCCCTTGATGAGTTTCTCTAGCACTTTCCCAGCCGTGTCTAGCATGCATAACGGGCGGTATGCAGACGGCGATTCGGGATTTCCCTTCCCCTTGCTGACCAGCACGAGCCTCGCCACCTTCCATCGTACCGGGAAAACCCCGTCCCGTAGGCAAGCGTTGAATGTGCTGAGCAGCAAGTCAGGACAATGGTGATAGACGAGCTGCAAAACCTCAGCTGGAACACCATCTGGACCTGGAGCCTTCCTCGCTTTCAGGGAGAGGACTGCCTCCTCCAGTTCCAGCTGTGTGAAGAGTGGGCTCTCTACAGCTGTTTCACCATGGACAGCGTCAACACGGACGGGATGGGCGGGGAAGAGTCCCCGCACTATCGCGTCCATCTTTTCCGCGTCATGTATACAAGGTTTCCGTAGGGCACCAAGTTTCCCCATGACCAGCTTGTAGCCAAGGCCCCACGGATCCCTATTAACATCGTCCACGAGGTCTTGCCAGCATCGGGCCTTGCTCTTGTTAATAAGCCTGCGAAGATATTTCCTGCCGGACCTGCATGCTGCTAGCCTAGTGTCTGCCTCCTCCCGCGTTCGCGCCCGCTGGGCCTCTCGCTATAGTTTGTGACACTCGCTTCTTTGTTCGGCGATCTCGTTTGACCACCAGTATACTGGAGGCTTACTGTGTCGGGGTCTCCGACGGGGCATGGAAGACTCGCAAGCAGCTATGATGGTACTCATAGTTGAGTTCACCAAGTCCTTGGCTATAGGCCCTCCACTCCCTGGCGGAGCTCCCAGCAACGATGCGCCTGCCGTAAGCGCATCAGCGAACCTCTCAACGTCCATCCTCCCAGTCCTCCATCCGAGGATTGAAGTTTGGGCATATGCACGCAGAGTGGCACTGTCGTGAATCTCAACCGCTATATACTGGTGATCACTAGCCGAGTAGTCCTCTAGTACTCGCCAGTTGTGTACTCTAGATACCAGGGACTCCGAAGTGAGTGTCACATCGGGTATGGTTCCTACGCAACCCCAGCGGCGGAAAGTAGGGGTGTTACCAGTATTTAGGACAAAAAGCGTTGTTCTGGCCGCCATGTCCAAGATTTGCTTTCCCCTTGGGTCGGATTGTGGCATACCCCATTCAATGGCTCTAGCGTTGAAGTCTCCCCCGACCAGCATGTGGCCCTCTGTGTTCGAGACAGCGTCCTCCAGGGCATCGAGTTTGGTTCGAAAAGATCGCATTGCCTCGTTAGGCGTCAGATAAATACTGAAATATGTTATCCCTGAACACCGCACCCACACAAAACCATCCCCGCGTCCATGGCCCTGCACCTGAAGGCGGGCGCTATCTCGAACCCAGATGGCCGAGGTACCAGTTTTGTCAGGGTACCACGCTTGCGAGTCCTTGTTATTATGTTGCTCGCTCAGCAACAGGAGGTCAGCTTTCTTATCCCTCGCAAACTGCTCAAGTAGGTCCTGGGCGTTTGTGCTTCGGTGCAAATTGACCTGCAGGATACGGATCATTTGAGTATCGATTTGGCTTTAGTTAGGGCCTCCGTGAAAACGCGGCATCTCCCTGTCCCCGGCTCATGTTTGAGGTCGCCGGATGCTAGCTTAGCATCCTTGCAAAGAATGCATTTTGCCTCGTTCGTGCACTCCTTCCTTTTGTGCCCCGTTTCACCACATTTGTAGCACAGAGATCTCCTGTCGGGTCCCCTACAGCCATACGCGGTGTGTCCGTATTCGAAGCATCTGAAGCAGCGGATAGGGATCGCTCTCCTCCGTATCCTGCAGATCACCCAACCTATCTTAATTTTGCCCTTCGCCAGGATTTGCTGGGCGTCTTTATCAGCTAGTTCGACAATAGCCATGCGTTGCCTCCTTGTGTTTTCACGTGTCAATCTTGCCTTGACTTCACTTAAGCTGGGGAGCTCCCTCCTAATGGCATCCTCTACTTCAGCTTTGTCCGTGACGCAGTCGAGGTCCCTGATTTCCAGGGTGGCCATTGGTTCGAGCGAGGCAATCGTTGCCGCATCTCCAAGAACATTTTGAACCACGTCACGGAATGCATCTTTGTTTGTGGCCTCTGGCCCGAATTCCACCAGCAGGCCACCGGTCCGGGTTGGTCGAACTGCTTTGATGGCAGTTTTGGTGTCGTCTGGCTTGACCGCTCCTTTAATTTCACGGAGGACATCTGCGTAGGTTCGGCCCTTAGTGGGTTTAATAAGGAGTGCCTCTCGCAAGGGTTTGCGCCGCGGTTTGCTTTTTGTTTTCTGCGGTATATCGGGGGGTTCTTTGTTCTTTTCGTGGTTGAGCTATTTGTCTGTTTTTTCTAGGAGTCGCTTTTTGGCCCCTTTTTTCGCTGCCTTGTTTCGCACCACATGAAACTCCTCGCCTGGAGTGTCAACTTCGTTTATGGTCTCGTCCTACCTCCTTTTCTCACGGTCGCTTTCAATTGGGCTACCGGCCATTCTTTTGCTGCTGCTAGGACCCACTGATGCCTCGAGGGAGAGCGTGTCTTTTTGGTGCTTTTCGGTTGCAAGCCACCTCCGCCTGTAGTGCGTTATGCGGCCAAAAAGCTCCTCCAGTTCAAGAATGCCATTCTTGACACTCTTGCCTATGTTTTTCTGCACTTCGCAGGCAGCCCTCAGTTGTTTGACGATATTCCCCGCTTTCTGAGTAAGCCGCTCCTCTTCGGCGCGGTCAAGGGCGATTGTGTTATTTGGCGCCACCTCTTGGGAGAGGCCCCCGTTTCCTAGCCCTTTTGCTTCTATCGCTTGGGTCGCGTTTGAAGTGGCGTCGGCCAACGGCAAAACTTCTCCCTCCCCCAGTCTTACTCTGGCCTCTGTTGGTGTCGCAGCTTGATCCAGATTGTGTACGTCTTGCACTGGACCAAGCCAAGTTCACCACTTATGTAACATTGCAGTCGCTGGATGACGACGGCCGGGAGCCTGCTCGCTCACTACCCTCTACCGCCGGTACTGGGGATCCGACCCCCTGCACCGTAATTTGGTTCCCCTTGTGGACCTGCATGGTTTGGTTTTCTGTCTGGGTTTTCGTTCCCATAGCATTTTACCTACTGCCAGGATATATGGATAATTGATGACGCCATATATTTCGTCATGTCACAGTGAAGATTATTGACACTCAGGTATTTGTCCTGAGACTCTCCCTTCTCTGCCGACCATTGTCCGCGGCTGCTTATTGGTTATTCGCAGCGAACCTTTCGAGAAAGGTCGTCCCCTATCTGCAACCCTGGGGACGCGTTTGGTTCCCCGGTCTGAGGGCGCTATCGATAAATCGATAACCGGTGTGGTTAAGGAAATGCATGAAGGATCCTCGGGAGACCTTAGCGAAATTGCGGGAAAGATTCTACTGGCTCCACGCTCGAGAAGACGTAGAGGACTAGTGTCGCAGATGCACAATTTGCTGTTGACATCGCAGGACCCTTTCCTGAATCCGAATGGGGAAATCGATACACACTGGTTGTAGCCGATTATTTCAGCAAGTGGCCCGAGGTCTACCCCATTCCCAACCAGAAAGCAACTACCGTAGCCGAACAGCTAGTGTTAAATTGGGTCAGTAGGTATGGCGTACCTTGCGAATTACATTCGGATCAAGCCCGAAACTTTGAGTCACTAGTTTTTGGCGAAATGTGTGAACTACTGGGAATACGGAAAACGAGGACAACACCGCTGCATCCCCAATCCGATGGAGTGGTCGAACG
>OZ017740.1:243958102-243968102 GCA_963969285.1 Odontomyia ornata | reverse complement strand
CGCGACAATATATATATATATATATATATATATATATATATATATATATATATATATATATATATATATATATATATATATATATATATATATATATATATATATATATATATATATATATATAATATATATATATATGTATATATATATATATATATATATATATATGTATATATATATATATATATATATATATATATATATATATATATATATATATATATATATATATATATATATATATATATATATATATATATATATATATATATATATATATATATATATATATATATATATATATATATATATATATATATATATATATATATATATATATATATATATATATATATATATATATATATATATATATATATATATATATATATATATATATATATATATATATATATATATATATATATATATATATATATATATATATATATATATATATATATATATATATATATATATATATATATATATATATATATATATATATATATATATATATATATATATATATATATATATATATATATATATATATATATATATATATATATATATATAATATATATATATATATATATATATATATATATATATATATATATATATATATATATATATATATATATATATATATATATATATATATATATATATATATATATATATATATATATACATATAGATATATATATATATATATATATATACATATAGATATATATATATATATATATATATACATATAGATATATATATATATATATAATATATATATATATATATATATATATATATATATATATATATATATATATATATATATATATAGCTAATTCAGAAGATTTTATTTTTTTATAAATAAGATGTATGTATGAGGAATTTATGCACTTAATTCAATGTATGTTATTTTGTAGATAAGTTAAGATAGGAGAATAGTTGCTGCGTGTGTAAAATTGAAGGACACGGATTTAGTATAAATAGTTGTAGGTTAAGCAAGCATGTTAAAAACACGGTTTGATTTTAAAACTAAACCAGGCAATTTGGCCTTCGCTTTTCAATTCATAACTAATCAGAGGTCCAAATTGCCTCGACTACAAGCGTGACCCCTACGCTTTATCAAAGCTTTTTAAAGAACCTATTAATCCGGCATTACACTGCCTACACTACATGCGGACCTAGCCGCTCTAGAATTAATCTCGGTAACTTTGATTTGTTCATTCTATAGTATAACCACGAAATCCACAACATGGCGATCCTGCCAATCCCTTCAAGTAGTTATCACCCCATACTAAAGAACCATGGAAGGCTTTGAGGAAATAAGGGAAGCCGCAACTGGAAGCATACGGACCAATATACCGGCCAACATCAATCAGCAAACGCGCACAAAACGCCCAAGAAGACCAAATTAGCCCCAGCGCCAACCATATGAATCTACAAAAAGACAACTAACACCGGGACTACAACCACTCACAATAGAAGAATATAGCTCACGCCAAACAAAACGACCAAGAAGCCTAAAGCCAGCACCAGCACCGAACACTCCTAAGTAGAAACGAGGCGGAAAAGTCTTCCACACAAGGAAAACAATCGTAATACTCTACTAGAGCTACCACCTCACCAGCGATACTATTAAAAAAGCAGCAATAAGGAAACAGATCAACAACCTTTGAAAAAATTAAATTATAATTAGATTAAAATTTCCCTAAATTGAAACAAAAATAATTTCTTTTTAAATGGGTATTGTAGATACAAATGTAAAAGGGGCTATTGTCCTTGCGAACCAAAACGCAGGTGGGAACATATTTAATACGCAAAAAAATTTATAAAAAAAAGGATTGCTAAAGAAATTAGTAAATCTAACAATGTTTGATTGCACCCAGTTGTCTGAATTAAAAAAAAAATTCTTGAAAACTTTAAGAAAACTCAAAAGAAAAAATATTCAGAATCACATCTTTTAAATGCCATCTTTAAATTAGAGGAACTAAAAAACAAATTCGAAAATGCTATAAAAACGAAAAAGAAAAATTAGAACCTGAAAAATTATTTAAAATTATTTACAAAGAGATCATAAAATTATAGCTGAAAAAAGAAACAAAGAAGGCACAACAAACATCATGACAACCAACTATATGTTCAGTGGCCTAAAAACCATTACAGAATTTTTAGACAAACCCAGAGACAACAAAATTTCTGACCGTCGCAAAAATCGTTGAAAAGTAATCACAAAACTATCTACTTCAGCAAGAAGCAAACTTAACTCCCTAGGAACTCCTTAAAAATAACCGAGTTAAAAACAAAATTAACTTCTACTTACAAAACAAAACAGACAGTCAAAAAGATAATCCAAAAACTAACAAATTGCTCTCAAAAAGCAAAGAGTCAATATCCCAGAAAAAATAGAAAATCTAATAACAAATCTTCTTCTTTGTAGCCCTACAGCCCCCCTCGGGCCTTCGCTTAGAGATAGTTAGAGTATCTCATTTTCATGAAGATATTGATTTTTTCGGAAGTTGGTTTGGTATGATATGATCTGATTAAATCAGTACATATCACCACTGAGTGAACACTCATAGTCTGTCCGAAAAATCCCCTGAACTAAATCACGCTGCTCCCAACGAGATTTGAACCTGGGACCTTCGGCTTATGCATTCATGCTCTAACCACTAGACCACACAGACTATAACAGAACTTAGCCTAGTTCAAATCGAAAAAGTTGACGAACAAAATAGAGATGTACTAAGAGAAACTAATGATACTCTTGCATTCAATACATTCAAAACAAGAATCATCAATATTTTTGGTATTATCTTTGCAAGTGAGCCTACCACAGCGGCTTGGCCGCAGCTAATGTTGGCACCATATCAGAAATAATTTCTTGATATTTGCCGTGCTGATTCCTACCTCCTCGTGCAAGGAAAATCTTGCGAGTATAAAAATAAGTGTTCGTTGACGCCACGATCCAGATCACACTTTAGAATGTTCTTTATTCAAGATTCGAGGGAATATATTTAATAAGCAAAAGATTTATAAAAAAAGGATTGCTAAAGAATTGCACCCAGCTGTCTAAATTAAAAAAAAAATTTTTTCTTGAAAACTTTAAGAAAACTGAAAAGAAAAAATATTCAGAATCACATCTTTTAAATGCCATCTTTAAATTAGAGGAACTAAAAAACAAATTCGAAAATACTATAAAAACGAAAAAGAAAAATTAGAACCTAAAAAACATGTAGTGAATTAAAGATTTTCAAAAGTCCGTAAAGGACTGCAGCGATGTTCTGCTGCCTCGGCAGAAGAAGATGACAATATCTGCCGAGAATGCCCTCGTCTGGAGACGCGTGAATGCGCTGGCAGGCTAGTATTGCGGTGTCGTGGGGCGGGTTCATTTCCCCAGCACGAGGACCCACTACAAAAAATTTCGCACTCACGAATTTGGTGGTCAATTGAGCAAGAGGCGACCGAAGTCGCAAAAAGTGTAGATAACTACACAGAGGGAGTACTTGTTCCTAGAACAAGTGGAACCCGAAAAGAAAGGCGGACTTGGGGTAACCTCGTCGTTACCCGACGAAGCTCATGGCCCACAAATGAAAGAAGGGCAACCGGGTGGTGATGGAGCCCCCTCGCTCCCACCCAACCGGAATAAGTCCATATTTTGTTGCAGTGGCCAGGTATTCCTCTTTTGAGTGGAAAACTCATACAAATTGCCTTGTATAAACTTTCCCATCAGAAGGGGAGAACCCCGGGAACCAATTTATGCCATAGAATTATACAAGGCACTCTGCTTGGGCCACTCAACCCGCGATGTCACCTGAAACAAAGAAGGATTAGTTAAGTACCCGGCGGCTGGCTCATGTTTTTAGGGGGCAGCCTGCCACCGTACCGGGTCCTATACCCGGGCAAAGGTTATCGGAAAGGAAAGACCGATTTTCAAAAAAATTAATCACTTCATTTTTTCCTTATATTTCTTCACAAGTGTTTCTTCTTTTCTATATAATTTGTGGTTAATATACCGATAAAAAAAATTCAATAATATTCTTCCGACTCAAATTAACTGATTACATTTCAAATAGTATTTGTGGAATATAACGCAAAGCTTTATGTATAAACTGATCGCAACAACAAAAAATATGCAAAAATATATGTATCTAAATGTGCAAAAGGGGGGGAAAAAAAAAAAAAATATATATATATATATATATATATATATATATATATATATATATATATATATAACAACGTGTGCCAAAAGAATATATGTATATGTATAAAAATGTGCAAAAGAGAAGAAAAAAAAAAAAAAATATATATATATATATATATATATATATATATATATATATATATATATATAACAACGTGTACAAAAGAATATATGTATATGTATAAAAATGTGCAAAAGAGAAAAAGTATATATATATATATATATATATATATATATATATATATATATATATATATATATATATATATATATATATATATACATATATATATATATATATATATATATATATATATATATATATATATATATATATACATATATATATATATATATATATATATATATATATATATATATATATATATATATATATATATATATATATATAACAACGCGTGCAAAAAGAATATATGTATATGTATAAAAATGTGCAAAAGAGAAAAAAAATATATATATAACAACGCGTGCAAAAAGAATATGTGTATATGTATAAAAATGTGCAAAAGAGAAAAAAAAAAAAAAAAAAAAATATATATATATATATATATATATATATATATAACGTGTACAAAAGAATATATGTATAAAAATGTGCAAACGAGAAAAAAAAAAAAAAAAAAAATATATATATATATATATATATATATATATATATATATATATATATATATATATGTATATATATATATATATATATATATATATATATATATATATATATATATATATATATATATATATATACAATGAAATATAAGGGTACTCACCCAAACATCCTCGTCGGGCGCCCGCTGATGATGTGGGTGGTCCTGAAATTCAAATTTTTCTTCCGTTTTAGCTACTTTTTGATTACACAAATAGCAAGCCCGTCGGCCGCGTCCTAAAGCAGGCATTTACAACATTGACTGACTATTTTGCCGGTTTTACGAGTTGATCCGTCTTAATAACTTCCTGGCGCTTTTGCTGTATGTTAAATGTTATTCTATCGATTATTTAAACAAGTCGTTTGTAGAAATTAGTCGTCTCGATTATTTTGACAAGTTGTTTAAAGTAAGTATTAGAGTAGGAAATCCATTGCATATCCAGGCTTCCAAAATTTTAACAATAGTATTTACATAAGGGCCCCACACTGTTGTTGCAGACAATCAGTCGACTGTTTTTGCGTCGCAGAAAATAGTTCCACTCACTTCCAACCGTCAATCTGCGCCAAAGGCAAATAAGACTAATCACCTGAAGGCGAACACTCTGCTATCGCTGAACTACTCGAACCATAAACCGATCACTTAATGGACACGGAATGAAAATCAGATTCGGTTAAACAATTCCTTTGTTCTTTCGTTGACTGTGATATTCAAAACGTCAATCGTCAATCTGCGCCAAAGGCAAATAAGACTTATCACCTGAAGGCGGGCGCTGTGCTTTCGCTGAACTACCCGAACCATAAACCATAAACTTCATGGACACGTAATAAAAATCAGGTTCGGCTAAATAATTCCGGCAATCAGTTCCGGTCTGTTAATAATATGGTGACAGCCCCCGCTAATACAGGAAGAGATAAAAGTAATAAAACGGCAGTAATAACAACTGATCAAACAAATAGCGGTACACGGTCGAACGTAATAATGCAATCAATAGTTGCTTCAGGGAATTTATCTTTGGGATGGATGAAGATAATGACGAAAAAATTCTCTTTACAGTATGTCCAAAAATTTTGTTCGATCATACGCGCCTTCGTCTCGCTTAAAAAAAACCGTGCACCTTGAATTGATCTGCTTCGCAAGTCCAGATTTCGTTAGCCACTGGCAAATGTTCTCTCGCTGATCACCTTGAAGCTGTAATACTTCACCGTATTCAGGACGCTCTATTACTGTGCCATTGCACGCAAATTCCTTTTTACATGCTCGCACAATTTTCTTCAGGTCATATTCCGAGGAAAGGCCCGGCACCGTAGTTAGTGTTTTTCGACCATTTCTCTGCTGAATTCTTATGTGCGCAAGTCCGTCCTGTACAGTATCATCAGCACAATTGATTGCATCAGCAAAGGGGTCAAAGTTTTGCAAACTCTGGATGGACATACGATAAACAAATTAAACACAGGCAAGAAATAAAACTGCCAATCGAATATCGGGCACAACTTGTCAAATCCAGTTCGGAAATTAAACTCCTCGCGTGTACGACGACTAGGCTCGAAAGATTTCGTTTTCACCATATATTGGATTCACTAAAATGACAACAGTCAAATATCGAACAGATGGAAAAACGAACTACCGAATATTTCCTTACATACATCAGACGGATCCATATCCCATATCGCTGGAATTTTAGTTTTTTTTTTGCCTTTAAAGGTTGAACATGATCGGGATCCTTTCGCAGAAGGCAATCACTTTGAACGAGTTATGAACGTCACAAATACTTTTCATTCCACGAGACTTAACCTCCTCCTCCTTCACTTGATTACCACACCTGCGCCCTGTCAAAAATCTTAAATCGTCCCAGATCAATCTAAAACGGCTGCGTTCGTTGTGATCAAATTGGAGGGAAATTGATGTCCCATACAATTTGCACAAAGCAGCTGGTTTTTCGTTTGTTTAGTTGATCTGGGACATATTATGCCTGAATTTCCTTTAACCCTTTGCCAGCGCCGAATAATCGAGCAGTTTTAGTTGTGCGGAAGAAAAGAAAAAAAAAAAATAATAAAAAAATAAAATAAGAGAAAAAATCTATAAATTGACATAAATAGAAATAGAATTTGAATTCTATGTGGATTGATCCCATAATTTAAAGAGAAAAAAAATAGTAAATTTAACTAACTGCTCGATTACTACAAACAATTTAAAATTATTTACAAAGAGATCATAAAATTATAGCTGAAAAAAGAAACAAAGAAGGCACAACAAACATCATGACAACCACCGATATGTTCAGTGGCCTAAAAACCATTACAGAATTTTTAGACAAACCCAGAGACAACAAAATTTCTGACCGTCGCAAAAATCGTTGAAAAGTAATTACAAAACTATCTACTTCAGCAAGGAGCAAACTTAACTCCCTAGGAACTCCTAAAAAATAACCGAGTTAAAGACAAAATTAACTTCTACTTACAAAACAAAACAGATAGTCGAAAAGATAATCCAAAAACTAACAAATTGCTCTCAAAAAGCAAAGAGTCAATATCCCGGAAAAAATAGAAAATCTAATAACAGATCTTCTTCTTTGTAGCCCTACAGCCCCCCTCGGGCCTTCGCTTAGAGATAGTTAGAGTATCTCATTTTCATGACGATATTGATTTTTTCGGAAGTTGGTTTGGTATGATATGATCTGATTAAATCAGTGCATATCACCACTGAGTGAACACTCATAGTCTGTCCGAAAAATCCCCTGAACTAAATCACGCTGCTCCCAACGACATTTGAACCTGGGACCTTCGGCTTATGCGTTCATGCTCTAACCACTAGACTCCACAAACTATAACAGAACTTAGCCTAGTTCAAAGCGAAAAAGTTGACGAACAAAATAGAGATGTACTAAGAGAAACTAATGATACTCTTGCATTCAATACATTCAAAACAAGAATCATCAATATTTTTGGTATTATCTTTGCAAGTGAGCCTACCACAGCGGCTTGGCCGCAGCTAATGTTGGCACCATATCAGAAATAATTTCTTGATATTTGCCGTGCTGATTGCTACCTCCTCGTGCAAGGAAAATCTTGCGAGTATAAAAATAAGTGTTCGTTGACGCCACGATCCAGATCACACTTTAGAATGTTCTTTATTCAAGATTCGAGGAAATATATTTAATAAGCAAAAGATTTATAAAAAAAAGGATTACTAAAGAAATTAGTAAATCTAACAATGTTTGATTGCACCCAGCTGTCTAAATTAAAAAAAAAAATTTTTCTTGAAAATTTTAAGAAAACTCAAAAGAAAAAATATTCAGAATCACATCTTTTAAATGCCATCTTTAAATTAGAGGAACTAAAAAACAAATTCGAAAATACTATAAAAACGAAAAAGACAAATTAGAAGCTAAAAAACAATTTAAAATTATTTACAAAGAGATCATAAAATTATAGCTGAAAAAAGAAACAAAGAAGGCACAACAAACATCATGACAACCAACTATATGTTCAGTGGCCTAAAAACCATTACAGAATTTTTAGACAAACCCAGAGACAACAAAATTTCTGACCGTCGCAAAAATCGTTGAAAAGTAATCACAAAACTATCTACTTCAGCAAGAAGCAAACTTAACTCCCTAGGAACTCCTTAAAAATAACCGAGTTAAAAACAAAATTAACTTCTACTTACAAAACAAAACAGACAGTCAAAAAGATAATCCAAAAACTAACAAATTGCTCTCAAAAAGCAAAGAGTCAATATCCCGGAAAAAATAGAAAATCTAATAACAGATCTTCTTTGTAGCCCTACAGCCCCCCTCGGGCCTTCGCTTAGAGATAGTTAGAGTATCTCATTTTCATGAAGATATTGATTTTTTCGGTAGTTGGTTTGGTATGATATGATCTGATTAAATCAGTACATATCACCACTGAGTGAACACTCATAGTCTGTCCGAAAAATCCCCTGAACTAAAACACGCTGCTCCCAACGAGATTTGAGCCTGGGACCTTCAGCTTATGCGTTCATGCTCTAACCACTAGACTACACAAACTATAACAGAACTTACCCTAGTTCAAATCGAAAAAGTTGACGAACAAAATAGAGATGTACTAAGAGAAACTAATGATACTCTTGCATTCAATACATTCAAAACAAGAATCATCAATATTTTTGGTATTATCTTTGCAAGTGAGCCTACCACAGCGGCTTGGCCGCAGCTAATGTTGGCACCATATCAGAAATAATTTCTTGATATTTGCCGTGCTGATTCCTACCTCCTCGTGCAAGGAAAATCTTGCGAGTATAAAAATAGGTGTTCGTTGATGCCACGATCCAGATCACACTTTAGAATGTTCTTTATTCAAGATTCGAATTCTTTGTTTGGTGATTTTTCCTTTTTATTTACATATATACAATTCATAAATAGCTTAGCCTAACAATATATATGCGGGTTGCGCCTTAAGGCTTTTCCCGAAGTTCATTAATAATTTACTTTAATTATATTATAATATTAATTTTTTGGTAAAAGAAAACTTTAAAATGTAGACACCCACAACATTATCATACATTAATAGATTATAAAAGAAGTTTGTAAACATCATCTACTCTAACAACTATTTTAAAAATTTTAAAATTTTTTTCCTTAAATTTAAGTACATTATTTCCTTAAGACTGCCTGAAAAACTACTCATTCGCTGCGTCCATAGAGCGGTTGTCCGTCGCTCTCCTGACAACTCCCGCCTTGTGCTCCTTGGCTCGTATGATTCACGCTTCCACAATCTTTTCTTCATACGATTTTATCGGCTCCATTCCTGTCTCATGGTACAGCACCACGTTGGGGTAAGACCATCCGTCCTCCCGTCTATATAGTCCTGGGCAAGCCCGAAGGTTTTTTCGCTCCACTAATTCTATCTTGCCCCATTTTGTTTTCAGAGCTCCAACCCATATCATCACCGCGCATATGATGATCGGACGAATCAAGGCTTTATAGGCCAAAACCTTGACTCGCTGGCTCGCTGTCGAATGTTTCCTGAAAAGAGCTATAAGAAGATGGTACACAAAAGTCACTTTTTTCAAAGTATTATCAACGTGAGCACTAAAGGTAGCTTTCCTGTCGAAAACTACCCCCAAGTACTTC
>OZ017740.1:243948102-243953102 GCA_963969285.1 Odontomyia ornata | reverse complement strand
TATAAATGGTAATTCAAATTCTTTGTGTGATCAACAAATAGAACTTGCAGACACTTTACTAGCAACTAAAATATTACTGCAAATGTAGAAAGCGAAACCATAAATCTAATAGTGAACTTCTTATGCCAACAACTACAGGGTTTTCCAATAAGAGGTGTTATTTTGATATTAAATAAAAATGCCATTTTTTAATATGAATGATCGGATGTTTATGTCATCATAAAGAAAAAGGTATGCCGTTAATAGTGGAAAATAACATCAGGCAAATGACCACCACGACCACGCTTACAGGACCATATCCTTTTCGTGAAATTTTGCATAACCAAAACGCAAAGTGGCTGCCCTATGTCCTCGATAGCTTGACGAATTCCATCTTTGAGGTCTTGAATCGACGCTGGGCTGTTGGCGTAGACCTTCTCTTCCACGTGGCCCCAAAGGAAGAAGTCCCGAGGTGTTAAATCACAAGATCTCGGTGGCCAATTGTGATCACCTCTTCGAGAGATAACATGGTCCGGAAACTTTTTCCGTAAAAGATCACTGGCTTCGTTGCTTGTGTGGCACGTAGCGCTGCCTTGTTTAAATTAAACGTTATCCAGATCATTAATCATTAATCATCTCTCCAGATCATTAATCATTAATCATCTCTCGATAGCGCAATCCATATACCGTAACTGTTGCACCGGCCTCATTTTCGAAAAAGTAAGGTCCAATGACTCCGTCGGACCATAAACCGCACCAAACAGTCACACGTTGAGGATAGGGAGGCTTTTCAACAATAACTCTTAGGTTTTCCAAGCCCCAGATGCGACAATTATGCTTGTTGACGAAGCCACCAAGGTGGAAATGGGCCTCATCACTCAAGATGATTTTTCGATGGAATTCCGGATCATTTTCATGCATTTCAAGGACCCAATCAGCAAAGACCCGACGTTGTTGATGATCGACCGGCTTGAGTTCTCGTGTTAACTGAACTTTATAAGCCTTAAGACCCAAATCTTTATGCAAAATACGGTGTAATGAAGTTTGTGGAATGCCTAATTCCAAAGAACGACGAGGAATGCACAAACCTGGGTTTTCCTCAACACTTTCGGCTACAGCAGCAATATTCTCGGCTGTTCTTGAGTGACGTGCACGGGTTTTATTCTTCACATCACTAAGTTGTCCCAACAGCTTGAATTTTTCCACCAATTTCTGTATTGCGGTCCGACAAGGTGCTTCACGACAGCCCAAAAATGTTCGAGTTTTACGAACCGTCTCTGCCAAAATTTCACCGTTTTTATAGTGAATTTTAATAATTTTAATGCGTTGTTGAAGCGTGTATCGTTCCATTTTTATTAATGGCGTAGTTTCTTCATGTCAAATGTTAAAACATAACAGCTTCAAAAGTGACATCCACTGAAATAGCGGGCTATTCAAAATAACACCTCTTATTGGAAAACCCTTTATATATATCATCAATAAAGTCAAGACTAAGGAAACAATGCAAATCAGTTGCAGTTGCCATTCCTTTACGTATGCCCGATGGAGACCCTTATATTTCTACTAGTTTTAGAAAAACTGATCTTAATCCTTTTTCAAAAAGACATAATATCTACACAACTGGCTCACGACTGAGTGAGCATCCCCGATCTGGTCCGTCCCCAATTATGGGATATATTTTCCACTATATTCATAAATGGAAAATCCAATATTAATGTAGATAAAACTAAAGCAATATACTTCACCACGAAGAATAGCCCAAGGCACTTTCCAAGAAGTTGTATAAAACTTTTAGGAAAGAAATTTCAAAGTGTAAATAAGTTAACTATACAGAACGTTCCTTTGATAAAATATTGACATTCAGAGCCCATTGCATTCACACCATAAAATCCAGTTCATTATTCTATACGGAGCTCTCGTTTGTATGTAGAATAAGCGAAAATATAGGTTCAACGTCTAAAATAACACTAAATAAACTTTTTTACTTCTCCATACACACACGCAATAAATACATTCGTTCGGTCTCGTGTTCAAGAAGGGCAAAACAATTGAGGTATATAACGGAGACGGCGAAAGGCTAACATGATGAAGCCAGGAGCTTTACGGTTTGCATTTGTGGATTCTCGCATAGGCGAACAGGGGGCAACAATTTATTTATTTTATGGTTAATGCAGCAAATCAGCATAGCGAGTGAGGTCATCTTTTAGTTGTAGACAAAAGAGGTCTTGTGTATGTATTCAAATGTCAAGTTTAATTTAAACAAGCTTATAGAAAACTCGTACAAATTTAGTCATAATTTCAAAAATTTCAGGTATGTATAGAAAGGGTTCTTCAAACCATGCATAATAAACTCCCAACTTTCCGATGTTGTGGGGATGAAGAAGAGGCTCAAAGGTCAATTTTGTAGGTTTTTACTTCAGGTTCTTCTTCGTAGAACTACAGCCCCTCTCAAGCCTTCGCTTTCAGCAAATAGCGCTTCCAACTGTCTCGGTCTATTGACCGCGTCCTCCAATTTCGAAATCCGAGCAGCGATAAACTGTCTTCGTCGATCGAGCCAGACCAGCGTTTCCTCGGTTTACCCACTGGTGTCCGACCTTCAGTTCTCCCAAAGAATATCTTTTGGGTATCCATGTTTCACACCCATAGCATAACACAGGTTTTATCACATATTTGAGTATTTGGAGCTGTTTTCCTGTATATGCAGCTTGTCTTCAAGATCGTCAAAACTGAATAAAATATTTTATTTGCGAGCTATATTCTTCGGCGTATTTCGTCTCTTTCTTACCTGTCTTCGTTATTTTGGCGCCTAAATACACAAATTCGCCTACATTTTCGATACTGTATTCACCAAGTGTGATATTTTGTGTATTTGAGGTATTTTTCCTCGACTGCGACTGCGTTTTATTTTCATTGATTTGTAGCTCAACTAGCTCTACTTTGCTGTCGTCTGCATAGGCTACTATTTGGCTCGACTTGTATAGTAAAGTGCGCTTACAGGACCATATACTTTTCATGAAATTTTGCATAACCAAATCGCAAAGTGGCTGCCCTATGTCCTCGATAGCCTCACGGAGGTCTTGAATCGACGCTGGGCTGTTGGCGTCGACCTTCTCTTTCACGTGGCCCCAAAGGAAGAAGTCGCAAGGTGTTAAATCACAAGATCTATTCAAAATAACACCTCTTATTGGAAAACCCTATATATCTCGAAAACAGTGTGTCCTATAAGAGACTATAATTAACGAAGGGGTAAATGTAAATACATACACAAGTTTTCATTTTACGATTATCAATTTTTCTCTAGGACGAGAGATATTAACCAAAAACTAAAAAAAAATCAGCTTTGAGTCTTCTCGCCCCTGTGACATGGGGAACTGTTAGGGCTTTCTTAGGGATCGTTCAAAGAAAATCCCCCAACTCGTTCCAGAGACATAAAAATAAATGACTAAAGTATCAGCCACGATATATATATATATATATATATATATATATATATATATATATATATATATATATATATATATATATATATATACATATATATATATATATATATATATATATATATATATATATATGTATATATATATATATATATATATATATATATATATATATATATATATATATATATACGAGGTTGTATCGTTACATATGATAGATAGCATATGAGACTACTACTAGACTACTAGACTTCTATACTGCGTGGACTTGATGGCATAATTTTGATCGATGTTGAAGAGGATTATGGTACAATCTAGCCAAGAAATTGAATTTTTTAAATAAAAAAAACGGACTTCAAATTACACTATTTCATGGAGCGGTACCATATCCCAGATTAATTTATGTTCACTGCATGTTGCTAGTTTTTATTTTGAAATGGAGAAATTGATTTGGTACTACTTTCATGAAACTTATTTTACCCTTTTTAGGCACTTTGAATTCGGTTGTCTTTTTTTTCTAAAAGGTAGATTTTTATTTCCACCAAAATCGTGCCCCTCTTAAATAAATTGAAAAATTCTGTAAGAAAATTATTGGAGCATCGGAACCAATAATTGGAATGAGGCAAAATTTCGCAAAAAATTGCATGGTTTTGGATAAAAGTATACTTCACTCAGAAGAATATTAATATTGTTATTGATCAACGCAAAAAAACATTTAATCAACAAATATTTGCATATTAGTTTCCTACAGCAAAGTCAGCGGTTTATCTGCTTGCGATTATATTTGACCGGAGAAACAGTCCTTAATTTTCATACTTCAAATTCATCTTTGGTATACAGATTCATCCTATATTAATGATTCATTTTTGAAGACATTCTGTTAAAATTGGGCGATACATCGCTGAAAATCTTTTAAACGCTTTATATTTGGAGTTACGGCCCTATTCATCTGCTTAAAATATGCATATTTCGGCCCGCTACTCTCGCGATGTTACGTTTACTCGCACAAAATAAACGACGCAGTAGGAACCTTTGAATTGAAAAGAAATTAAGCTAATTTTCATTTAATAAATTTGAAAAAACTCGATATATTTCGATATTTTGATTCGCGAACTTTATTACGTTACGGACCAATAATAGTTTTAAATTTTGAAAACCATTTTTCTCGCGATTGTGTTTTGATAACCAGTTGCCACGGTGTCTCGAAATCTATCAAATGAATACACTTGAAGTTTTAATCACTTATTCAGTACATATTTTAGCAGTATCAAAAGTAGAATTTTCTTGATTCATCTAACCATTAATTTTTCTCACAGCGTAGGAATCGTTAAAAAGCAGCAAATTTTGAAAAAAAAATCTTCAATAAATGCGTCAAAAACCTATCTTTCAATATTTCCTTTTAATCCTAGTTTATTCTCCATAGATTAAATGATAATTCGATTTTTTCACTTAACTTTAAAAGGACGCTTGTAATCATGGCAAGCGTAAAACACTTTGTTTTAAGATGGATGGCTAAATCCTATTGTAATTGTAAGCAATACTTTTCTTGCGGAGGAGTTTTCTTTTATTTTCAAGGTGTGG
>OZ017740.1:243843102-243943102 GCA_963969285.1 Odontomyia ornata | reverse complement strand
AGAGTTGATTCGTTACTTTCCAGTTAATATTATACATTATAACATATGCCCAGAAATCTAAAATTAGTAATTTCCATACTAAAGACCGGCGAGAATCACAACCTAAAAAGAGATACTTTTCTTTCTATAACTGATCATAACTTTACATATGAAGATGAAAATGCAAAGCCGATTTTTTTTGCTTTTTTTTTGTATGTTCACGCATAACTTTTAAACGGAGATAAATAGAAGAGTCCTGTTTTTGGCAAATGATACGTCTTTCTTCCAGTTAGGTCTCGTTTAAAGGATAAGAAATTCAAGTAACGGTAAAGGGCTCTAAGCGTTAAAATTAAAAAAATTCCGACTTTCACCCCGATTTTTCAGCATAACTGATCGAGGCGTGTAAGGATTTTGATTGTAGAGGTTTCAAATGAAGGATAACATATTGATCTAAAATGTATCGGAACAAAATTGAAATCCTTTCAGGGGGTCTGTAGATATTAACAGTTAAATATGATACATTGATGTCGAGAAATTGAATTTAAATGATATTTCGTACGAAAAGTGCCAACTAGTTGGCACTGTTCAAGGATTTCTTCGAGATACCGAGTCCTTTGGTGACGGATGATAAAAATGAGCAGTATCCCTAATTTTCTACATAAGCGGTACATTTTGGTCCATCATTTGTACCGGAAATAACCAATAAATTAATTCTAATGAGGCATAAGTACAATTCAACAATAGTTAAAGGGAACATTTCAGGATGCTTTTCTCTTCCGCATTCATTCTTTGCTTACCAATGAGCTTGGTATAGGATCCTTCTTACATCCTTAGAAGTAAACGTTACATATAGGATTATAAAATTCCCCGAAGAAATAATAAGGATTGAGTGATTGCAAATTATAGAGTTGACTCGTTACTTTCCAGTTAATATTATAGGTATATTACAACATATGCTCAGAAATCTAAAATTAGTGATTTCCATACTAAAAACCGGCGAGAATCGCAACCTAAAAAGAGATACGTTTCCTGCTATAATTGATCATAACTTTACAGATGAAGATGAAAATGCATAGGCGAGTTTTCATTGAACTATATGATATGATTTTCTTCAAACTTTCATGAAAATTAGGTGCCATAGTTAATTGAAATCGAAGGCGATGGGTATCGAATAAACGCGAACGAATGATGCGGTTAAGAAGGATATTTTTTATAGATATATATATATATATATATATATATATATATATATATACACACACACATATATATACATATATATATATATATATATATATATATATATATATATATATATATATATATACATATATATATATATATATATATATATATATACATATATATATATATATATATATATATATATATATATATATATATGTGTGTTTATATATATATATATATATATATATATATATATATATATATATATATATATATATATATATATATATATATATGCAATGATATATATATATATACACATCTATATATATATATATATATATATATAATATATATAATATATTTATTTATATATATATATATATATATATATATATATATATATATATATGTATATATATATATTATATGTATAAAGGTATGTATTATATATTTATATATATATATATATATATATATATATCAGTGTGGTTGGTTGTATGTGTGAGTCTACACAGGATATAACGAAATTTGTGCCTGGGGGTCGCAGTTTTGCTTCGATTTTCGCCAAATTTTCTGCAATATTTCTGTTCTGGCCATAGTATAGCTCCAGTTTGTATCAAAACTAGTACAACGACTTATTCAATTGTGTGACAAAGCTCACAATAATAAATCGAAAGTCGAACAATTTGAAACGAAATGGCGGCCGCTCAAAGGTCGCAAAAGTTGAACGATAAAAAAGCGCTTCAGGGTAAGATCAGAATGCAAAATTTGAAAATTTTTCAAGGCTACAATTCATATTGGATTATTATGAAATCTAAAATCAAGGTAGACGTTGATGAGATCATGGATTAAATGTACCGAAATTAAATTTTTTTCTTTACTTAAGAGCATATCTTCTTGTCCGTTTGTATTAATTAAAATTTCACTATCTAATGATTTTCCGGTTTCTATTTCATATTTTTACTGCATTTTTACATATGGTGCAAGACAGTATAGAAAATTTATTTTAAATTCAGTAGATCTTTCCACTGAAGAATCACAATTTGCAACAAATATTTCCAATTGTTTGCCCAATTTTACTATTTTATTCAGGCTTTATATCCATAAATTTTCGTCTACTTCGTCAATAATCTGCATTGAGCTTTCTTCAGCACTATTTGAAGTATTTGCGTCAGATGTATTAGCTAATTCTACAAGCTCGTCCTCATCTAAATTTTCAGCGTCATTTATGAATTCATTAATATCTCGTTCGTTCATGTCGTCAAATCCTTCTCCACCCACTGATCGAGCAATATTTATTATAGGTTCGAAATTTAAACGATTTCCGGCCAAATATTTTTCCAACAGGCGTTTAACGTCGAAGACTTTAATTCTTCAACAGACACTCCACACATTTTAAAATTGGGAAATATTTCCACATCTCAGGTGAACTCGTATCTAGATTGCATTCAAATTTTTCCAATATAAATTCAAGTAACCTTTGATCCAAAACTCAAATTTGATGCACATATTTTAAATTTGATTACTAAGGCGTCTTGAGTTTCCGAGTTTATCCTTAGACATGTACATAAATTCAATAGCATCTCTTCTTCTGTCCGCCTATTTGTTTGTCTTGTTCGCCCTTTGCTTGAATGCTGTTCTGTTATCTGGTCCCCCCGATATTCTTATCTCGTGTCTTCTTTAGAAACTGTCCAAAGAAAGTTCACGCGTTTTCTTTTCCTTAAGTTTAATTTGCCGTATCAGTCCTACGAAAGTCGTTTATCTTTCCTATCTCTTCCATCTCTAATATCCCGACGAACTTATTTAGACCAATGTTTTTTGTATAAACTCGGCTACCATCAAGTCCCGTTAAATATTTTTTCTGAGCTGCGTTTCCGACAAACATCTCGTTTATCTCAGATGAATTCTTATTTCGTTATCCCATATGCTAGAACTGATTTATATTTCCATTCACCAATTTTAAGAATCGTACGAAATCATAATAATCCCGAGCTTGGTCCTTTCCCCTCTTCTTACATAGCATTTAAGAAAAAACTAAGAGACTTACTACTAGTTTAACTTTTAATCATCGACATTTTATTATTCTTCTTCATTTAAATGTTACTGTAATTATTCTTTGCGTTCCATTTTGTTATTGGATTATTTAGTCTGTAAGATGGAATAAATAAATAAATAAGTGTTCTACGTGCGCCACTATCGCAAAAGAGATTCACGATCGTGTAGTACATTCTCGTAAACGGCTACTGTCAAAATTCCAGCTGAATCGGACTCGTAGTTTTGTTTGATTGTGTGTGGAAGTGGGTGTGTCCGTGAATTTTAGAAAAATGGAGAAAGAGCAATATCGGTCGGTGATTCAATTCTTGTTTTTGGAAGAGAAATCGCGTAGCGAAATCAAAGAGCGCTTGTATGCTGTGTATGGTGACTCTGCTCCTGCGATGAAGACCGTAAAAAATTGGTTTAACAAGTTTCAACGTGGTTGCACGTTGATTTTCGATGAGCCATGCCTGGGTGCTCCGAAAACGGCTACCGCGTGATTTCATATCCTGCATGAAATTTTGGACATGAGAAAGCTGCATGAAATTTTGGACATGCGAAAGCTGCTCACCCCGAACAACAAAAGCAACCGTGAGACTACTTCAGAGCAGTATTTGACGTTGTTAAAAGCAATCCAAAAGAGTTTCTGCTTCGTTCCGTGATCGTCGACAAAATATGGCTTCACTAGTACATTACTAGAGACCACGGAGCAGCCGAAACAGCGGATTTGACCCGGCGAACGTAATACGAAGAAGGCAAAGATGGTCCTATCGGCCGGAAAGGGGTCACTGTTTGCTGGGATTCACAAGCTGTGATCTGCATCAACTACCTGGAGAAGGGCAACTATGCCGAGTTATTGGTCCGATTCGACGCCGAATTGTAGAAAAAGGCCCTATTTGCCGAAGAAAAACGTGCTCTTCCACAATGGCAACGCATCGGTTCACACCTCCGCCGTCACCATGGCCAAATTGGTCAATTGGGGCTACGAATTGCTACCCCATCCACCGTATTCACCAGGTTTGGCTCCATGCGACTTCTTTTTGTTTCCAAACTAGATAAAGTCACTCGCCGCGCAGAAATTTGAATCGAATGAGGAGGTCATTGCCGCTGGCGTTTTTTTTGCAGACTCGAGAAAACGTATTTTTCAGGTGGAATAGAGAAGTTGGAGCATCGCTGGGTCATGTATACCGAACTAAGAGGAGATTATGTTGAGAAAAAAAATTGCCACTTTTCCAAAATTTTCGTTTTTCTTTTGTAGGCTAAGTACTTATCGGACCGCCCTAGTATATAATAAGATTTAAGTGTTTTTATAATAGCCCGGTCAAGTAGTTGTAGTATTGATGTTATATTGTGTGGCAAGAAAGTATTTTTACGTTTGGTTGAACTAGGTCTACTTGATATCCTGGGGCAATAACTATCAGGAATAAAGCCTTGAAACTGATATTTTTAGTTTTCGAGTAATTTTCGACCTCTGGTACAAAGCAATTGTAAAACCAGTCGTGAAATATAGCAGTTGTGACCCATGCTTTTTTGTTTGGTCTCCAGTAAAAGGGAAATGTAATCTTATCAATACCTTTCATTGACCGTGGGAGTAAGAAACGATTGATTAACATTGGTTATGTTGTACGGTTGCCAGATGCATTACAACAAATAAGTAAGGTTATACCCTCCTCAGATGCCTTAAACTCACAAGCAGATCTTTCGTTTTTCAATAAATATGTTTGCTTAGGCAGTTTCGTTGGTATTATAAACTTGGTCAGCTGTATATTCACCTTTATTAATTTTCTTCGGAAGTTTTTCTTTAAATTTCAGAGCACTTTCATGACAGCTAATGCGCGCTCTCCTTGAATTTGAGTATTATGCAAAGAAATCCTTTTTTGAAAACTTTCAAACCAGCCATTACTACTGACAAATTTTAATTTTGGCTTGTTGGAAGAAAGTTTTCTGTTTTTCGTAGTAACAAATTCATTAGATGTGAAGATTTACTTCAGGTCTGCAACGATCTAGCCATTACAGATCTCCTAATTTTACTTACATTTTTTTTTTAATTGTTCGTATTGTTGACTCGTTTAGCTCCAGATCCTTTGCAATTACTGTTGATTTCTTAATATTATTTAGCTGATCCAAAGTATCAATTTTTTGTTGTAGAGAAATGGATAACCTTTTTAACTCAGGTTTCGTTTCCTTTTCACATGTCATGGCTGAGAAATAAATATTTTATTTAAAATAAAAATTATAAAAATAATGTTTCTTCACCTTTTAGTAGAAACATGTATAATCAATGTTCTTACAATTCAAAAGCTAGGAACACAAATTTAATAAAATAATTTAATTTTATAACAATACAATTGACACAACGTGCAAACGTATGTGAAATTGATTATGAACTGCACAAATCATTATTAATTTCAGAGTACAGAAATATAACGTGGGGAATCCCCCCAGAGTAAACACGTGTTATACAAGGGACATGCAATCGCGTAATATGAAAACGCCTTATAAGAGTACCGTGTTATAGGGAGGAATACTGTATGAATGACGTCAGCGGCGCTTGCGTCATTACAATAAAAAGTATGGTAGCAACTAACGTTTTACTGCAAATTTTTCGAATGTTTTAGTTACATTAATTACTCTATACAAAGCACCACACCACAAACATATGAGGCTTAGTAGATTCGCTACATAAAAGATGACAGTACATGTGAAATGATAGTAAAAGAAATGCCAAAGTCTTCATGGAAGATAGTATAAATTTGCAAGATAATGCCACATTAATCTTGGAAATTTAGACAGTTTGACAATTCGCCATTTCAATACTCATCTAGCCAAGTCCAACGTGAATCAATGAGGCCGCAAGCATTTCAATCCTAGGTTGAAGTCATTCATTATGTTAGTGTCTACAGCGATGAATAGAAATCTTCTGACAGCATCATATTTGCCAGATGATGGTGATTTTTGAGACCACCGATCCTATATGTTGAGTTACCGAAGACATCTGCGCAATTTGATTTTTGGATCAGCCTTGTAAGAACTGACAGGAATGGATACGTACTGAATAGAGTCCTTAACAGCCTGGACTCCATCTCAAGCACGAAAGCTGGAGATACTTTTGGGATCTGCCAGTTTGTTTCCACCGTGACATCTTTAGAAGTTGGAAGTGACCACTGCTTGGATAGGAAACAATCGACATGTGAGGCTCGCAACGTTCGAACGCCTGCTGGAATTAGAGCTGCATGGGCTAGGCTGGAAAATTTGTTTGGTATATCTATAATGCATGATCGCTATAGGGAGAACATAGTTAGACGGGGTCCAATGGCGAATTCGATACAACCATAAGCTGTATGAAATTTTTGACGAGCCGCAGGTCGTAAAGATTATAAGACTGCGGAAGCTGCAAAAGGCTGGCCACGTGAACCGTATGGATAAACAGTGGATACCCAAAAAGGTATTCGTTGGGAGAACTGAAGGGCGAAGACCAGTGGGGAAACCGAGGAAACATTGGTCTGACTCAATCGACGAAGACAATTCATCGCTGCTCGGGTTTCGAAATTGGAGGGGATCGAGATAGTTTGTGGCAATTTTTGCGGGAAGCGAAGGCTCGAGAGTGGCTGTAGTGCTAGGAAGAAGAAGACAGGGAGGCCATTTGATGAGCATATGCAGGACTTGAAAAGGGCGTTCTCAAGATTGTTTCAAATTTGAAACTTAGGCCCGACAAGTTCATTCTTTTCTCAGATTAATTAAAATATCTCGAACGCGTCGTATTAGCTGAGGGTATCAAAACGGAGCCTGAGAAAACAGAAAGATGTAAAAAGTTGCCCGATACCAAACAACAAACGCCTGCTACTAAATCTTCACGATCTAACGACCTTCTATCGAAGATTCATCAAACATTACCAGAATAGCCAAATTCCTTCATGAAATAACCGAAAATAATCATCCCTACGTCTGGAATTAATTCAGGCGGTCTTTAATACGTTGAAGGAAAAGCTGTGTGCGTCACCTGTGCTGGCATATCCCCAACCCGGAAAAACGTTTGTAGTTGACATGGAGTAAGCAACAGTGGGATGGAAGCCGTGCTCTCTCGCCACATGGTGATCAGGAGTGGCTCTTCCTGAAGAGAGAAGCTAGTCACCCCGCCGAAACGGCTTAGTATGTTGCTTTACTAGGTTAAAGTCAACTATGCCCGTCAAGTTTTTATTCTTTAGGAAAATATGAGTGGTTCTCTTCAGCCACTAAGATCTTTAGGTTTGACATTCCCCTTGTAATGCAACGTCCTTTTTCAAGGAAAGTAACAGTGGCTTTCTGTATAACTTTTGGGTGATTACTCGTGATAAATATTTTATAGTGTAGCTCCATGGCGTGACTAGAACCCGCATCATATGATCCCGCAAATAGCTAAAAGAACATCAACACCCGTACCCTGCACAAATTATTACATGGTACACGGAAATGCTGACGCTATGTTCCGAGTACTGGTTCAAGAGACTCGACGAAAGTTAGTCCCCGGAGAAATTCTAGACGCCTCACTAGGTGGCAAGGATATTAAATCGTTACTGGTATGGAAGAGCATTACTGGTCATCCTGAATGAAAGGAGTTTTCGACGCACAGAGCTATCGGGTTCAATGGGCCTCCCAGTAGGTAGAGAGTGGCGTAGTTAGGCCGAAATGACAAGTACCGAATAAGTCCTCCTATAGGATGCAGATTCTTCTTCCTGAAATCCGACTTCAAGACGTAATTAAGAAAATGCACGGAGGAACATCGGGAGGCCATCTTGGCGTTAACACCACTCTAGCGAAGTTGCTAGAAAGCTTTTATCATGGTTGTGCTACGTAATTCACGACACCGGAAGTCAGATCTTCAATGTCCAACCGGTATACTTTGACCGACGTTTTCAATCTTGGGAATAGCCAAACAGTTTTGTTTGGACTGTACGAGTAAGCAGGCTAGTGAAGTCGCACGATATTGTGTTGTATTAAAAATTGTTGTACAAAGTTTTATGAATGTTCTGGCATGTTATCGTAGTGAAGAAGCTAGTCACTGTTTGACCTGAAATATGGGCGTTTAACCGCATAGCGTAATCTTTTCAGAACTTCAGCGTCATATTTGTTAATTGTCTGACCTTTCGGAGCATATTCGTTGTGTCATCATAATCCGATTGCATCGATTTAAACGTGCATTTTCGGTCGTGGCAAGGATGGAAGGTTACATTGTGAAGATTGTCGTTCTATTTTGGGATCAGAACCATACTCATGGCATGAAAAAGCCATTAAATTGACTTCAAAAGCTTTTATTACCATCTCGTACTGCCTACCTGCGGATGAACTACTGAATGTAAGATGATGATTTTTGGCGAGCTTTTTGCATTTGTACTTACGTACAAATAATTTACAAAGACGGCAGCAAGCATAATCTCGAATAAAGTCCACAATAAAAGAAACGGAAGATGAGTTCCTCTTCTTCGTAGGACCGCAGCCTGGGCTTTCGCTTTCTGCAAATAGCGCCTCGAACTATCTCGGTCCATCGACTGCGTCCTCCAATGTCGACGTCCGAGCTGTGCTAAACTATTTTCGTTAGAAGAGTTGGTCTAGCGTTTTCTCCGTTTTATCACTGGCTTCTACATTGCAGTTTCCGAAATGGATACCTTTTTAGGTACCTGTTGTTTGTCGATACAATTCATGTGGCCAGCCTATTGCAGCTTTCACAGTAATATAATAGTTGAAACATCTGTCTCATCAAAAATTTCATACAGCTCATCTAGCTTCGCTCCGATTAGAACCCGTCTATCGAAGAACGTCCATTTTTCACGCTCGTAGCGTAGCAGAGACCTATACTGTGCTTTAGACAGACATTATAGATGGCTTTTAGCCAAGGCATTATGCCATCTATTGTCTACTAAATTTTGCGCAGAATGATTCCATCTGGCCCTGAAGATTTCGAGTCAAATGAATAAGCAGCTTAACGTTTTTGTTTGCTTTCAGCTACATTCGACGCTCCTCACGCTAAAAGATCTTTGTTTCAATTCCATGTTCATGCACCTACGAACACTTTCTTCCACTCTCCTTTACCACGCTTACCTCGTATGCACAGCCAGCGATGTCTTGGTCCTCTACCACACCGTCTTCGCGTGTTTAAAACTTTCATAAAAAATCTATTTTATGAATATAGTTCTTAATTCTCACATCATTGAATTGTAATTTCTTTTTTAATCTCTTCACTACTTTGAAATATGTATAGTTTTGCATTTAGAACTATCTAATTTATTAATTTGTTTTCCTTGAAAAGCTATCAAGCGTTGTTTTATTGAGTGTGCAGACGCGATTCGACTTCTTTGAGTCATCTTCAGTGTCTAAAGGAGGTGTGGAATGAAATGACTTATATAGGTGTAGGATGGGTTACGCAGGTAAGTTCTAGGTTAGGTCAGGTAGAGGGATATTAGGTTTTTGTTTTTTCGGTGGTTTGATGCTCCTTTATTCCCATTTTTCTCGTTTCCATTTTGGGCGGATACAGGCTGTATAAATCTATACACATCCATGCAGAGTTCATAGATCTAATTCTTGACTTTGCTTTGCTTGAAATTATCTCCTCCGGATTCTTACTCAAATGAAGGTTAATTTGCAGTACTCTCACCCTTTGTTAATTATTATGGCATGGAAGTTATCTTTATCATACTTCCGATCTAAGATCTAGGCCGTATAGGCAACCACATAGATCTTATTTTTATATTGTACTTCTTTTGTCCGTTGATGCTTATGTATCTAAGTCAGGCTCAGGTTCATTGGAGACACTATCTTCCACCTTGCTCTTTACCGAAAATTATCCTTCTTGACTGATCATCACCTACGGGGCTGTTGTCAGGGCGGACAAAATCTCGCCTGCGCTTTGCTTGAAATTATCTCCTCCGGATTCTTACTCAAATGAAGGTTAATTTGCAGTGCTCTCACCCTTTGTTAATTATTATGGCATGGAAGTTATCTTTATCATACTTCCGATCTAAGATCTAGGCCGTATAGGCAACCACATAGATCTTATTTTTATATTGTACTTCTTTTGTCCGTTGATGCTTATGTATCTAAGTCAGGCTCAGGTTCATTGGAGACACTATCTTCTACCTTGCTCTTTACCGAAAATTATCCTTCTTGACTGATCATCACCTACGGGGCTGTTGTCAGGGCGGACAAAATCTCGCCTGCGCTTTGCTTGAAATTATCTCCTCCGGATTCTTACTCAAATGAAGGTTAATTTGCAGTGCTCTCACCCTTTGTTAATTATTATGGCATGGAAGTTATCTTTATCATACTTCCGATCTAAGATCTAGGCCGTATAGGCAACCACATAGATCTTATTTTTATATTGTACTTCTTTTGTCCGTTGATGCTTATGTATCTAAGTCAGGCTCAGGTTCATTGGAGACACTATCTTCTACCTTGCTCTTTACCGAAAATTATCCTTCTTGACTGATCATCACCTACGGGGCTGTTGTCAGGGCGGACAAAATCTCGCCTGCGCTTTGCTTGAAATTATCTCCTCCGGATTCTTACTCAAATGAAGGTTAATTTGCAGTACTCTCACCCTTTGTTAATTATTATGGCATGGAAGTTATCTTTATCATACTTCCGGTCTAAGATCTAGGCCGTATAGGCAACCACATAGATCTTATTTTTATATTGTACTTCTTTTGTCCGTTGATGCTTATGTATCTAAGTCAGGCTCAGGTTTATTGGAGACACTATCTTCCACCTTGCTCTTTACCGAAAATTATCCATCTTGACTGATTATCACCTACGGGGCTGTTGTCAGGGCGGACAAAATCTCGCCTGCGCCTGCATTACGAAAGCAAAGAGGTGGAAATTGAAACATACTAAATTTATAACACTCCATCTAGCGTTAGAACAGAAATCTAGATCTACAATGATCAGGATATTCTACTATGAAGGAAGAGTGGCTCTAGGATTGGGTATAATCACCAAGTCAAATTAGGAAGCTGTTTACTGCACCGTTTGATGACATGGTGACGAAGATCAGCCTCAACAAAAACGTTTGTACTAAGCTGAGCAACAAGAAAGGATGGAACTCTGAATCCAGTGTGCATCTCAAATAACCACATGCAATCAAGTGGTACACAGACGGATCTAAGACTACAGAGGAAATATGCATTGGGGTGTTCGGGCCTAGCGCTTAACATTATTAACCGCTGGGAACGAGGCCAAACATGTTTTTGGCGGAGGTTTATGTAATTGCAGTAAGTGCAGAAAGGCAAAACCATATCTTGTTTGATAGCTAAGCAGCTATTAAATTCACTGCATCATCAACAATAACATTCAAGATAGTCCAAGAATGATGATAACAACAAGGTTACTCTGTACAAGGTGGCAGGGCACCCAGAAGTGTAGGGAATGACAAAGTAGATATCTTAGCGAGGGAAGGATCAAGGTTGGCAGTCGTCGGTCCTGAATCTTGCGATCGGGAAGCACTTAGTTCGAAGGCACCTGAGTGAATTAGAAGCTAAGAAAAGCAATAAGCTCTGGAGAAGTTATCCAGGGCTCAAAATATCGAAGGTGTTCCTCAAGTCCTATGATGAGACCTGATTTAAATCGTGCATCAAATTAGGAAAGAATCAGCTTGGGATCTTTACAGGATGTTTCACTGCCATTGTAAACTCAGAGAACATCTGAAAAACATGGGTCTTAAGCAGAATGGCGAGTTTATATTCTTCAGATTTGTAGATGAAAAAGCAAAACATCTTCTGAAATACTACGGGGCTCTGTGCTGGAGGGGTAGAGAAAGTCTGGGAACTTATTGCCTAGCTGAGGCGCATCTTGAATATCTGAAACAAACGAAGATCATTCACATTTTACATGGGGTGTATCTGATCGAGAAGCTTTAGGTATTTCAATGAGAATGGGAGCACAATAGGTCTGCAAAAGTTGAAGTGCAAAAAACCCAATTCATAAAATCCAAAATCTATGAGTCCAGAAGAAATTGCTAAAATCCACACGCTAGGCTATGGTTCGTTGAAAATTTCATGCCTTCGCATAACCTCCAATTTAACCTTCAGCTAGACCTTGCCAAGGTTCCTATCGCTAGCTTGTAGATACCTGCATAGCGTTTTGACAAGCTTTACTTAGGCTTGGTGCTAGTTAGCATAGGCACCTAGAAGCTGGCCCTGGATTCGCTCCAAGTAAGTCAATGAAGCCAGTCATTCACGCGACTTAGTTGACCCCTTCATTAAACGGTCACAATGCGGGCAATGTAGTCTTGTTTTTTGACTCTTGCTTATGGATTGGACCCAGTTTTTCCGCCAACCTTTGCCATTTCTTAGCGGGCAATGCTTCAGGAGTGTGTACAGTTAACGGATGACTGAGAGACAAATTCTAAGGCCTCTTAATGAAACGTAGGGCTATATGGATTTGATATGCCCACGTAGGTTGGCACGTGAAGGCTATTTATGCTCTGAGTGTGGGCGTCCCAGACGCGCAAGACGTCGGGACTACCTACTTAGCACTACCCCGACAACCTGAGAACCTAGCCTGGAACCGTTTGACAAATTATTTGCGGCTAAGCCTCGTTTGCTACGCCGTGGAGTGCCTTCGAGATTGAGGATCACTCCTCTAGCGGGAGGAGTGGAAAGAAGAGGGACTGCTAAAAGATTATCCCCCAATCCCGCCTTTTAAGGCTGCCTTAGCATAATGTGCCACGTAGTTCCATTTGTCAACGGACCCAAGCACCTCTCCGGTTAGACTTTCCAAGGAAAGCTCTCCTATTTATTTGGAGAGATCCCGATGCGTTCTATTCTATCTTTTGCATGCAAAAAATGTGTACCAGGTATCGTCTTGCACTCCTGCACAAAACCTGCAACTTACCAATCTTGTGCAAGTAAGACTGGAAATGCTCATGCCCGCTCAGAAGCTGTGTCAGGTGGAAGTCAATTTCACTGTGCGTTTAATTGAGCCACGGTCTCAAATGAGAGATGAGGTGTGCAGAAAACTCATCTTCGAGTCTATCAGTAATCCCAGGTATCTTAATTATGGTTTCGATTCAACCAGTACTCCCTATTATTGTGGTCCTTATCTGGGGATTCTCTCCTTTGTCAGGATGATCACTTCGGTTTTCTCAAGTGTTAGACTGAACCCGCGAGCAGTCATCCAGTCTCTCACCTAGCGCATTAGCACACCTAGTATAATTTGTGCCTGTTCGACGATAACTAGCACCACTACATTATCCGCATAGCCAATTAGGCAAGATTTATCCGGCAGCTATAATCTCAGTAGCCCGTCGTACAATATGTTCCAGAGGTCAGAACCAAGGAAAGATCCTCGAGCACCAGTCCTAGTATGTGTAGAAATAAAAGGATGTGTCGATGATGATCAAAGAGACGCCTTATTTGTGGTCTCTTATTGACTCACAAGAAAATAAACAAGACGAACTACTTACCTATATGAATGAAGTATACTCGAATATAAATTTCACAGAAAAAGAAACAAAAGGACAACTCAACTATATGGACCTAACCGTGACACGCGAATGATTAGGCTATAAAATAAACAGAAAACCAACCACAACTGATCATACCATACACGTTAAATCTAACCACCCCGCACAACATAAGCCAACAGCGTACAGACCAATGTTGCAGAGACTCCACTCCATCCCCATGACTCCTACTAACTACTCAAACGAACTACATAATATTTACAGAATAGCTAGTAATAATGGATGGATAGGCAATGTAACATTGACAAACTTATCATACGGTACAAACAAAAACTGGAATGCCAACTGACTGAAATGCGCGAAGACGAGCAATAGTGGATTACGTTAATATACTCGTACATAGGCAAAGAAACACACAAACAATCAAACTTCTTGAATAAATACAAACTGCAAACAGCGTTCAACACTAATAAAAACATTTGAAATAAACTGAAACTTAATGACACTTAGATATACGAGAACAGCGGCATATACAAAATGACATGCAAAGACTGCGACCTGGTACACATAGGAAGGAAGAACAACACGGAATACAAAGACCACCTACGATGTTTCTTATATAACAAGGCAGACTCGAATTATGTGACGCACCTACAAAACCACACACACGTACCTGACGCTATGAAAAACTCTAGAAATTGCTACACAAACAAATCAAAGGATGGAGACTTGACATCCTAGAAAGACTTTAAATATATAAACATAGAAAAAAAGATGGTATTATTATCAACGAACAACTAATTACAAATTCTGACGCAATTTTCTCAGTACTAGACCACATCCTCCGACGAAAACGCAAGCAACAGGAACCAGAACGAACGGACATCCAACAACCTTGACCTAATTTAATACCTACCTACTTAACCCATCTTACACTTAAAGTTATTTCCTTCCGCACATACTTTAGACACTGAAGATGGCTCAAAGGAGTCAAAACGCTTCTGCTCACTTAAAAAGCTAAAGCCCGACGGCTTTTAAGAAAAAGAAAATATTTATTTATTTTTTATTAACTAGTTAGCGGACTACAATCGTTTAATTGCAAAAAGGAAAATGCGAAAAATACTAAACGAATTTAAGAAAATGGGAAAAGCAGTAAATAAAGTAAATCATGGAATATGGGATAAAATTAACTTACTTACTTTAATTGGAGAAGCTAAATAGGATTAGGAAAAAGGACTAAGCTGAAAAGAATTGTGCTTCCTCAATAAACATAACATGAGAATCGAATACTTTTATTTAGAGTAGAATACACTAGCTGACGGAAACACAATTTTGCATTAGAAGTTAATGCCGTATGATGATGACAGAGCTGATACAAAAAAACATTGATCTAGGTAAATTCTATGAGAGAAGAATTAAAAAGAAGTAGAAGTAGAAGTAGCAGGTTGAAATTCTAGTATACTACTTGGTGAAATTACGATGAAGACTCTCCAACGAGGACACAAGGTAGGAATAACAAGGTGACCACATTATAAAGCAGTCGAGAGAGAGAGATACAGAGAGAGATACAGAGAGATCTCGGACAAGACAAACAAATAAGCGGACAGAAACGGAATTGTTACTAAATTTATTTATATATCTAAGAATGAAACTAGAAACTTTAGATGCTTCCGATACCGCGTTTAAGATATGAACATCAAATTCAAGTTTCAGATCAAAGGTAACTCCAAGATTTTTAAAAGAACTTACTGTAGCGATCGGATCATCGATCAAACTGTAATTGAAACCTTAAGGAGAGTTCTTAATTGTAAAATTCATGTTGTGACATTTGACAATGTTCGGACAAAGAAAATTGGATTTACACCAGTTGCTTAGGGCGACTAGATCTTCTTGGAGATATTGACAGTCCTGAAAATATTCGATAACGCGAAAAACTTAAAAATCATCTTTAGACAAGGCATAAGGGCTATAGGACGATAATTAGTCACGAATGAGGGATCATCACTCTTAAAAATCGGAATTTTGTTAGAAATCTAACTAAGGTTAAAAAATAGGGTTAGGGGATAAAATATTACAGATGCTAGTGATGTCACAAATACGTTTAGAATACTATCGGGACCAGGATTAATAATAGAGTTAAGTTAATAAATTAAGGATTAAACTTCGGAGTAATCTGTGGGCATGGAAGGTAAGAACGATAGGTAATTTGCTGTTGTCTGCATAGGAAAATTCTTAAGTACAGAAGTACAGATGTGGAAAAAGTGAAGGAAACAAGTCAATATTGTCCCAGTAAACTGCTTGAGAAATTGCAAAAGAAGATTTTAAGGATCCGAAGTAAGCTCAAAAAGCCTTTACATTATTTGAAAACAATCAGTTCCCTAAACTGTTGCAATACGTTTTCATTGCCAGTTTTTCTTTTAATTTGGGTGTACAACTTAATAACCGGAAGACGTCTTAATAACCGGAAGACGTCCGTACTAACAAATATCGTGAAAGCTCGCACTTTATAGATATGTCATTTTGAAGGTACATTTGACAGCTATCAAAATCAGTCAACAAAACAATTTTATCTTTTGTGCATCATTATTTTTCACGATGAATAACTTTGAAAATTGGAGAAAAAGACAGCATTTGCGGGAGGCTCTGTTGGGTCATTTTTTTGCAAAGAAAGCTGCTGCGGAAAGTAATCGTTTGCTTGTAGAAGTTTTTGGCGACGATGCTTTAGCGAAAACACAGTGTTTTAAATGGTTTTAACGCTTCAAAAGTGGCGATTTTGACATCAAAGACAAAGAACGCCCAGGACAGCCAAAAAAGTTTGAAGACGAAGAATTGGAGACGCTACTCGATGAGGATTCGTGTCAAACGCAAGTCGAACTTGCCAAATCGTTGGGAGTTACTCAGCAAGACATTTCGAAACGTTTGAAAGTCGCCGAATACATTCAGAAGGAAGGTAATTAGGTCCCCTATGAGTTGAAGCCGAGAGACGTTGAATGGCGCTTCTGTATGTCTGAAATGCTGCTTGAGCGCCATAAAAAGAAATCATTTTTGCATCGGATCGTAACTGGGGATGAAAAATGGATCCATTATGACAATCCCAAGCGCAAAAAGTCATACGTGAAGACCGGCCAACCAGCCAAATCAACGGCGAAGCCAAATATCCATGGCGCCAAGGTTATGCTATGTATTTGATGGGATCAGAAGGGGCCGTTATATTATGAGTTGTTGAAATCGGGCCAGACAATCACAGGTGACCTGTATCGAACACAATTAATACGTTTGAAACGTGCCATCAACGAAAAACGCCCGGAATATGCGACCAGACACGAGGCTATAATTTTTCATCATGACAACGCTCGGCCGCATGTTGCAAGACTCGTGAAAAACTATTTGGAAAATAGTGGATGGGAAGTTTTGGCCCACCCGCCTTATAGTCCGGACTTTGCTCCGTCTGACTTTCATTTATTTCGCTCGATGCAAAACGCCCTCACCGGAATACGCTTCATTTCAGAGCAAGGCATCCGAAATTGGGTAGATTCGTTTTGGGATGGAATTCATAAATGGAGAAATGTTGTAGCTTCCGATGGACAATACTTTGAATAAAATATATTGTTTTTCCACAATAAAGCATCAAATTTCGCTTCCGGTTAACAAGTAGTACACCCAATAATTGCTCACAATTTCACACAATTCGCATCTTCCTCCTGAGTATGAGTCAATTTAAAATGGCGCAGACCAATATCTTTAACTTTTAAGGTTTTATTGGGTAAGCCACGATCTTTTCTTAGCCTTGGGACTTCCTGCATCGGGGTTAATGGTTCAAATAGTAGGTAACGAAGGTAAAAATAAAATTTATTTGACCAATACTAAAAATCAAGACCATCGAAAAACGAAAACCAGTTAACCGACTGTAGATTCTTGAAGAAATTAACCTTCAACGATGAATAAGTACTCACGTTTATAACAGTTTCGGCACTTAAATCAATAGATAAGTGTGGATGACGCAATTTCGATTGAACCAACATTCTAATGCAACAGTTATAAGGCACACTTATAGTACATATGAGCGTGGTAAACTCAAATGGCGTTTCCCCGCGTCTAAAATCCAATGAATCGGAACAAAACCGCTTTATAAAAGTATCACTAATAAATCCATACAATTCAAGGAATGCGAACAATTTTACAATACCTTGTGCCAGAACTGATCGAATAAATGACAATCCAACGAATGATGCTCTGCGTATATATAACAGCGAAAAACGCAAACTCAGTAATGGTTTTTAAGAAAAGATTTAAGGAACATCTAAGAAATTCAAATTAATGATGTCCTGAGGAATGAAAATGCAGTATCTTAGGGCATTTAGACCCTATCGGCGAAATACGCAAAGACAACTAGTTTTTATAAACTCAAGAGTTTTTTGATTGCGTCGTATTATTTTTCTTTATCTCTGAGATCTGTTTACGAATTGAACTAGATCAGCAAGAAAGGAGTAGTAATGCGAATTGAACTAGATGCGTAATGCGAATTGAACTAGATCAGCAAGAAAGGAGTAGTAATGCCCTCTTATACTGGTGTTTTAACATTGCCCGGAAGGCACACGTAGGAATTGAAGACGTGTGAAGTGCAGATCTCACGAGCGTTATGCGACGATGAAAGAGTGATGGAGAGAGTGGTAGGGAATGGAAGTATTAAAAAAAAAACAAAAAAAGGCAGCTAATGTGGAAAAAACAAATATGTAAGGTGGAAACCGATTTGCCAATTTGACGGTTGCATTGAAATTGCATTGGAAAGGGCAGCATAATTATCAAATTTATTCTGGAATTTCACAACAACAACAACAATATGTATATATTGACGATTGTCACAGCAAAAACTACAATCGTCCGTCAACATGAACTGAGTAAAATGTGTTTTGATATTTCTAAACAGTCATTGTGTCGCGAAATCGACAAAATTGATGTAGACAGTTTTCGTGTATTTATAAATTATGTCGCATGTGCGTCACATGACTTTTGGTTCAAAAGCATTGAAAAATTTTTTCAAGTAGTGCTCTCAGTAACACTAAACAACGTGTTTTAAAAAAATTATTCCGGTCTTACTAGCTCAGACGGGGAACATCTCTATTCATCTAGTACTTGTTCAGTGGGTCGAATATAAGAATGCCAGGCAGGTGCATCTATAGCACCTGCCTGGCAACTTGCTGGAACATTAGAAATCATAAGGTCGAGTAAGCGACCTTTGTGATTCGGAATATTACATTGAGAGAGATAGAGAGAGAGAGAGCAGTGAGACAGAAAGCAAGACAATGAGAAAGGAATGCTATTCATTGAAAAGATAGAAAAAAAGTGGTGTTAGTATTTTATTCTACTGTTGGTAAGTTGAAATCCCCGCAAATAAATATTTGGGAATGTGGATAACGGGACAAAAGATAAGAGGAGAAATCTTCAAAGTAATTTCGTAGTCTTTTAAGGACGACTTACAAGGAATATACACTGAAAAACTAGCAAGGAAGTCACGAGGGAGATAAATTTTAACCATAACTCATTCCAAAAAGCTCAAAGAAGACAAATCAACACAAAGATTACTAGTGAATTCACTACTAACTATAACTAAGGCTCCACTACCATCTCAATTATTAGTTGCAGAAAAGTCCTGATCCACGTTGAGAGACAATTGGGAAAAATTTCCATATTTAAAATCTTTTCACTTCGCCATGTCTCCGTAAAATAGATTACAGTATCGTTCGATAAGTGATAAGAGAAAGAGGGAAAGATAATTTGTGCTTGGTTCTGAAACATCGTACATTTTGATAATAAATTGAAAAATTACAACTTTGATGGACATAGCAGCTGTCTTTGTCAAATTTTTCGGGCCGTCTTCCTGTCGCTATAAAATTCTTCCTAATAGGTGACGTGAAAGCGTGTACCAGTATACCGGGAGGCCAAAATTCTGCTGAACTAATAACAGCACAGTTTTTAGGAACGGTTACTTTAAAGGAGGCAACTATACGGTGATAAGATGTCCTTTGTAAGCTTCTTGCAGTTTAAGACTACTTGCTTTAATCCAAATTTCTTCGCCACAAAGTTTGAGACTTTTTTCGCAGACTACCGGGACACAAAAATTTGCAGGGGCGACATGGAAACTCTCATTTGCTAGTCAAAACCGATATTCATCTTAAATCATAAAATTATGCTATGAGAATCACTCAACACGTCAGTTTTGTTGAACTGCATGAGGACTAGCAGTTGCATCCTTCTTTGAAGAGAACAGTGAGGTGCGTTTATTAATGTTGACCCTCTCTCGAATTGCTCCACGACTGACATCAATTATTTTTCCATTCGATTTAAAATTCAAAAGCCGAGGATCATCCGCTAATTTACCAATAATAGGTGTAATATTGTCAGGGGAGTCTTTCGATTTGCCACAAGAATGTTAAGTTAAATTCGCATTTGTATGCACTTCACCAGTGATTTTTATCAGATTAACCATATTATTCACAACAAATTGACACCGGATGTTGATTGCTCTTGAAGCAGCAAAAAGTGTCAAAAAGCAAAATACCTCGGCACTAATCATACTTATACGTTATGTGAGATGAAAATTTCATTCGGATATCGTAAAAAGCTGCAGGGATACCCAATCATTTAAAATGGACAACTTTCAGATAGTAACCATTATACTTAACCAAAATGGCTCTGCTACTTTTCGGATCCTTTTAAATTTCGCATTTTAAATTACAGACCGGAGAACTAGTAGCCATTTTTGGATTATCAATACTTAAAAATATATCAACTTGTTTGTAAAGCGCTTGTAATTACAGAAAAAGCGTTGGAAGAATCATTTGAAGAATTATAACCGTTTATGTAGCACTTTGAACACTAGATGCAAAAGCATCAAAGGCAGAACAAAAGCGGAAAGAAATAATAACTGGGGCAAGTTTAAATAAAATATTACATATGTTATTAAATACAAAGACCAGAAGTAAACACATCTATCTAGTCGACTGATTATATTTGGGCGATGTGATATTTTTCGGTTCGTCCATCTACTTGTAGGTCTTGCGAAAGGCTTGATCGGCTCCAGAGTTCTACTCCGATTTCCAATTTGCATATAAACTCATTTTAACTTGTGGGTATAGAGTCTCTTTTGTTTCTGCACTTATTGTAAGTTTAATACTGGTTTGTTTCCGCCATTAAATCACCATTTCGATAGATCGCATACATTGAGCACTATTTTGAAGTCAAAAATGATAATTGGACCCCAATATAGGCAGTCATATGAATATTACTTCCAAGTTGGTAGCCTCAGAAATATACAGCTGTTTGCGCTGATACAATTCCCTTTTCATTTTGATAGGTATTCTTGTAGTTACTTACATTCAGTTTTTTCTTTCAGTATATTTTTAATTACCTTGTTATAGGGCATTCACTTAATGTGACCGACCTATTGCGATTTACAATGTATGAAGCTAGTCAATTGACTTATAGGCTACATAGTTTGTCGAATCAGCCGCATATCTTTTATTGAATAGCCCTTTGATTGCTTCACTACATTTGATTTGTGTGTCCATATATAACACCCGTAAGAAATTATGGGTTTTATCATGCTCTTAGAGAAAGTATTGTTTGCTCATCGTTAAAGCTGTCATTTTCTGCGAAAGGTATTTCCCTATTTGTATCCAAGTTCACCCAACTAATGGTGTACGCTGACAATATTATCATTCTCGCATAACCCTGACAAGGAAAGACACAGCAATGAGATAAAACTTGAGACTAGAACCCTGAAAGTATGGAAAAATTCGCATCATTAGAGTGTCTACCTTGATACGAGAGGACATCGATTGCAATTCCGATTCTAGGTTCCTCAGACGGGTGCAGGAAAAAATCTACTTCATGTATAGAAAAAAAACCTCATAAGCTCAGTGCTGCTAACATATATGGATAGATGTGTTCGAGCGCGTAGTGGAACAGAATGGAATGTCTCCGTATGCCTCAAACTACGTTAAGGGGAGGGAAAACGATTGCTAGGAGGGTGAATCTCCAACCCCGACGCCTCCGGCTGTTGTGAGCCATTTTTATCTTTTAGGACTGCCCGAACATAATGTGCCATATGGTTCCATTTGTCAACCGATCCAAGCATCTTCCCAATAAGATTATCCGGCAAAACCTTTTCCGCTTTCTTGTAGAGGTCGCGGTGCTGCCAGTCCCATCATTTGCACGCAAAGAATGTGTGGAAGGCATCATGTTCCTCTTCTGCGCAAATGATTACTCTTATGGATAGGATGGAAGAGCACTAACTATGCAAACGAACATCTAACAGTAGAGTACGAACGAAGGAAATCGTCAAATTGAACAGAAAACTCAGTAGAAATTGACAGCAGATCCCTGCTACGAGTGACAAACGAGATTGCAGAATAGCGATGAGTAAAGGTGACTATTCTTTGAGTCTAAAGCCCGACTAAGATTAAAGCCCCTATCATGATGATGACCATTCAAAGATACTACTCAACCACCCCAAATTTTTAATCCAAGAACCCATCTATTCAACATTTCAAACTCGTTTCTAAAAAGTCGTGAATGTAAATTTGAAAAAAGAGGCATCATTTCATAATCCCTCTAGTTTATATATGTTTTAAATTAATTTTTTCTGGTATAATTGCATGGTTTTGCAAATGTGTGGTATTTTGTTACTATAATCTTGTTTTCCTTTGGGTTTTCTTACTGGAAATTTGTTTTAAATTTTTTCCTAAATTCCGCAAAATGATAGTTAATAAACAAATTTCGCTTTCCTAGCTTTTCACACTATGGTCTTGGTTACCAGTGAGAATAACCATGTATCAGCCAGTTTTACTTTATACAACAGAAGAGCATGGTTGCTCATTAACAACATTTTACGTACGTGTAGAACAGCACGAACCTACTTTAATGATGATTAAAACCTGCAATAATGAGGTAATTTTAATGGATAAAATATTTTCAGTCATTCGAAAAAATTGTATCTTATTTATGTAGGTTTTCGGTGCTTACTGTTCTTCCCGATGGTTTGAGAGAAATCTTAAGGATGACAAGGGGCAAAGGCAAGCGTATTTTGGTACTGGAGAAACATTTCTGTTTTCCTTGTTCCCAGATCGTGCGAAGTATCCTTGGGTTGGTATCGAAAATGATAAAGAGCTTGGTCATTCGTGCGAACTTTTTATGGCAGCCGATTCAAAGATGATCACAATTGGTGGAGGGTAAGTTATAAAAAAACGGATAGTATACTGACTGTCAAAATTATTGAAGCTTCATGATTGTACGAGACTTTTACGATGAAAAAGTAAACCTGACTGATCATATTTATTGTTACCTTGAATGTATTATACATATACCTCACTAAAAAGGAAAAATTAAATTATTAGTACAAGAAACTATCTATTTGAAATCATAATTCAATTATATTCTATGATACCCTGCCATTGGATCAAAATACAATTAATTTTCAGTTCGTTTTTAAAGAAAATGATAAAATATGTTATTTTAGCTGAACAATGGTATGCAAAACTGATCTAAAGAATCTCTAATTAAGAAGATTTTAAATAAACGATATATCTTCGAAATTGTTTAGCTAACGATTTTTATGGTAGCTGCAAATTTGTAGATTCTAACATATACTGGAAAGTTAGTGAATTCATTATCAATTTATGATTATTCGAAATCAAAGTTCTCGTATATTTACTTTATTAAAAATGATTTTCATAAAAATCCCTTTAAATTAAAGTGTATCGATTTACCTTTTTCAGACGCAAATATTTCTTGATCAAACATATGGATCAATGCTTCATAAAATGGTATTCTTGAATGTGATAACAAACCTTTAGATAAAACGAGGAAAACTGACCAAAAACCCTAAAAGAGTAAAATAAATTTCACTGTACAGGTATCAAATCCGTTTTCGCCGTAGCATTCATGGTGGGTAAAATTAGCAATATTTTTGTCAAAACTGAGAATTTTGTTCGGCTTGACGGCTTCCATGAAATTTGCTTCACTCTTTTTATGGCGTCTTAAAGTTAATCCTTCTTGCCTGCGGGTTTTTTATTTCACAAATCTTACGGTCATCTTATATCAAGCTACATAAGTCAGAAATTTTTTTCAAGAAGAAGCTTAATTGTTTAGTTCTGAAATAGAGGTAGGTAGGTTTAGCAGCAGCCTCTGCAAAATTTCTCCGAAGAAAACAGTCGCACATGGGCCCATCGCCATACTACAAAAAATGGACACCACTTTTTTTGCTGAAAACCACGCAGACCTCTTAGCGAATTAACTGATCTTCTCAAATCTACCTAAGATACTTCGTCTAGGCCGGTGAAAAAGAGACAAGAGATTTCATTTTTCTCCTTGTAACGGCCGCGCATTCGCATAAGAGGTTTCTTCTTACTCCTTGCATGCACAACTTCAGAAGAATTCATTACAAAGTACCGCCATCCGCATCGCTTACCCGGCAAAATGACAATGCTTCATGAAGATAGACACCGTTGTGGAGATTCCCTTCCATGTTTAAAAATTTCTCTGTTGCGACCAATGTTAAAAATTATTGACAATTGTCTTGCGATGGCACAGGAATGTTCGTGCACCAATGGATTTAAAACATCTTTCAGGTGTTTTGCTAAGTGGTCCATTAACTGAAGCCATCGGGATACCATTCAGAGAGCTACGAGGAACCTCCAGCAGCAGCATATCTGCTTTTGCGAGTACATTCATTCAGTATGTTAATTTTCACATTATTTTTCAGCGATTCAATCACGCAGGAAGGATACATACAGTAAAAACAAGCAGTTTTTAGTCACACTTACAACCATTGTTATCATTTCTTCCATTCATATTAGATTTTTCTTCATTTGCAAAGCAATCAAATCCATAAGGGATACAAAACTAAAGGAACTGGTTCATTTAAATATATATTAAGTTCGATTTTATGACTACAAGCTACCTTTTGTTATTGTTAATATCAGCAGAGCATATCATTGGACCATTATTCCTTTCTTATGTAATTTCATCAAATAAGGATCCGCCTATTTCAAGGTACAAAAACAGAGAAAGTATTGGTAAGAATTAATTCGCAATGGCACAAATTTTTATTATTTCTTAAATATCGTCGTCGAGGTGACCATCTATGATGAGATAGAATTCTCAACGATAAGATTGCGGAAGTTATAATGTGCTGCCCTATTGGTACGCGTGGTATTCATTCAAAAAACTTTGAGACGAAGAGCTGTGAGAAAGCTGAAGAAATCCTTTTCTGACTCGGCCAACGAAAAAAGTTTATTGTGGCTTGGTATTCAGGATTGAAGAACGCAGTTGATGAACTGGAGTTATTGTCTTTAGAAAACCAAAGCCTGTGAGAGGCTGCAGTGCTGCTACGATGACAACAAAGGTGTATGTTCTAATGTTATCTTCTAATATTACTGTATATATTTTTTATGTCACACAATTTAATGCATTAGGATATCTAATGGATTGGCACCGCTTACGCCATTTTTGGCTTTCTGTATTCTACTATCGACATTTTTGATGAACTCCGCTGCCCGGTATCTTCTTCAGTCTTTCGATAAGGCAACAGACAACTTCCAGAACTGGAGGTGTCATAAGAATTTGTTTTCCAGGGACATTATTTGATTTCAGTGTTCTTTGACTATATGAAAGGTTAATGAGCTCTTCAAAATTCTATTTCCATTGGCGATGATTCTATACATTTGGTTACGGTAAAACGTTGTCTTTAACTGATAGTCTCGTCTTAGGGTTTCCAACTGCCCATGAAAATAATCTCTTTTCTTACGAGATCTGTCCGAGTAGTATTCGAACTGTTTATATGCCTCGGCACCAGAATGTTCGAGTGAGCTCTGTTATATTTCGCGGCTTGGGCTGCCTAGCTTATGCTACTTAGCACCGGCGGATGCTCCCTGAGAGAAGGGGTATAGACACGCCTTTTAGTGGCCACGCTACCTCCTACCTACCAACACCTGTGAGTCCTTAAGGAGACAAGAAAAACACCTGAGGGAAATTTAGTTAAATATTTGTTACCACCATGCACCATGAACGCCGCAGATGTCCGATCCAGAGTTAGCTACAGTAATTCAGATATCCAAAAATCAACACTAGGAGTAGTCTTACGAAATACTAAAAGTCTATCAACTCCTCAAAGTAAGTCAAATAAAACAAACGTATCAACACCCTTGAACGCATAGGTTGAGCAAGATTTCAAACCCTCTTTATTGTGACCCGATATTCGCACTTGAAGACTCTATAGAACAAAGACATGTTAGCCGTATAGCACAAATCAGAAATTTTCATGAAGCCACAGAGCAATTCAGAGACAAACGAAGACAACTTGGGCAAATCTCACTCAACCAGTGATTGGACCCTACCGCAATCATCAGACATTCAGACTACATCACTCATTTGGAAAATCCCCTTCGAGTTGCGTGTATCGTCAAACAATTTAAATTCAAGCCTTTTTACACCTCCTATGCCCTACCAAGAGGTGCAAATAAAAACTAATTTAGGGGACATGGCTGACTACTCAAAGTTAACGAAATTAGAGGAGCAAATGATTCCATTATTTTTGGGCGCCCCCAGTCTAATCCTGAATCTGCAAACATTTATTGGCTGCAGCAAACAGGTTTGCAATGTCTAAATGATTAAGAGAGGACAGTGTTATGCAAATCTTCCCAAACCGCCTGCGAGGAGAAGCTTACCAGCTTATCTCCTCAAATTTCCCCGCTACCATCCAAGCAGCCAAGGAGCTGCTTTCCTGAGTTTACCTATCAAGAGGAATATATCAAGAACTAGTAAACGGACTGATGACTGTCAAAAAAGTCCCGCATAATCTGTGCTCCCTTACACTACACCCATCAGACAACAGCGATGCCAAGAGGCGGCATGCATAAAGTATGGTGCCGAAGCAAACAAAAACGTGCGAGAGCAAATAGAAGACTGCCAAAAATACTTATAAGAGCGAGATAAATAACCTTTACCTTTGTCAATACCTCCTAACATTGGAATCAAAAACCTTCGAGGACTTTACCACTAAATGCCTTGACATGGAGAAGCTCAAACAGGGCGAACACAAAAATTATATAAAGAATATAACATATTCTTTCTGCAACAAACACAAACACACCTACTCCGATTGCCAAATTGCAAGGACTACGACCATGATTAAAAAAGTTTTTAATGTACTACTCAAGTGCGACTTCTGTAGACGCAGAAGCCATAATGTAGGCGCATGCCACCAGAAAAAAAGGTGGGAAGCGAAGATGCAGGGAAATGGGGAAAATTCGAGCTGAAGCACCCCGGTTTGGCTTCAATAATCACTAAACCACTTAAAAAGCATAAAACAGAAGAACATGCATCCGAAAAACATGTGATGATATGATGTAATCCCCAAATTAATACCCCATAAAATAAGACATAAAACCAAGCTAATAGCGCTGCATTCTTACCACTAAACATAGGAAACAAGTTGGGTAAACAGACCTACGCTCATGTCAGAAGGGTTTTGTATTCAATTTTCAAAATGCAGTCACCAGATCGAATAAAGTCAAGAAGCATGTCAATGACGATTTTATTGGAGAAAATGTGAAATTCGAAGATCATACCATTATTAACAAAGCTGAACGAATTTCGACTTCTGAGGTTTTTGGTATTGTTATACTCATAAATATCTCCCTTGATAATTATTTCAGATGTCCATCCGTGACGGAGGAAACACATTTTTCATGTATTTCCCCCCTGTGCCCCACTGAAGCAAAAACTGACAGTTTAAGAGCTGTTTTGAAAAGCTCCCATGAAAACTTTCATTTCATACTCATACCAGCTACGTTTGATGAACTTTTTTTTTCAGGGGCCACTCTCCTGTACTGTTATCATCGATTAATGGCCAATTTTTTCGAATCCTAGAATGGTTACAAAACCTTTTTGCTAGGAGCTCTCTCCCACCTTCTTGACTTGTTTCACTTATAAGCATTAATTGTAGGTACTCATCTTCAGTCATTCATTAAATTGAATCAAGTGTTCAAAGCATGCACCTTAAACGTTGAAGTTGGGAAAAAATAACTCAAAATTATTCAATCTTCGCATTTAAAACAGCCACTATTTTGTTTTACGATTACCGATACCACTAGCTGAACCGATTCTCAAAGATATACATGACACCTATCATTCCTGAAATTTTCATGCAAATCCTAACAAAACTGCAGTGTCTGAGTCGGTAAAAAGCGCATGTTGTTCCATAGCCATATGTTGCCATAGTAATAAATGCAGCGCATATTGTTCCATAGTAATACAGGAAAATTCAAACCGCTATAACTTCGCTAAATATAATTCAATCTTTATGAAACTTTCAGAATAGATCAATCTTATAAATAGACATCTAGGTACTGAACTTCATTGAATTTAAGGGTACTGTTAAGATTTTATTCAAGAAAACATAAAATCCATAAATCATACTATTACTAACAAAGTTGAGTGAATTGCAACTTCTCACGTATTTATTGTTGTTGTACTCACCAAGGCCTACATTCCTGATTTTTTTCAGATTTTTCGGATGGAAGGTGTCCAATCGCGAGGGGGGGGGACACAAATTTTTCGTGTATTTCCCCTCCCTGTGCGCCCCTCGAAGCAAACTTTGCCAAACTAAGACCAGTTTTGAAAAGTTCCCATCAAGACCTTTCATTTGATACCCATATCGGCTACCTTTAATGAATTTTTTTTTTCGATGGGTCACTCTCCTATATGGGGAGACCCCCTTAAATATTTTATAAAATTTTTTTGTAGTTGAACTTTGAAGAGATCACCACTTTACACCTACACACAAAATTTGATGTTTCTAGCTTAAGTAGTTTCCGAGAAAAACTGCTCTGACACACGGACGGACGGACGGACAGACGGACAGACAGACTGGTCGCGAAACTAGTAGGGTTTTGTAAAATTATTTTACAAAACCCTAAAAACGACAAAACCTAACTGACCATAGACACCCGAGCTTAGATCAGTATTTTAAAAAAATCAGTACTGCCAAACGTATGCCGAGTTAACCAAGACGACAAGATTATCTTGCAAACCCTTTTCAGAGAGGAAGAAACCCTTGGTTTAGCACAGCGTAACTTTGACCTCCCAACCGAAATCCCATGCACGTTTAATATGGTAGACGCTATTCTGGGTGTTCCCAATGAGTCTTTTGGGCAATGATGTCCTTTCCTTAAACTGCAATATCGAAGGCACTTTGAATAATCTGCAATATCGAAGGCACTTTGAATAAACTGACCTTTCCAAATACGAAAACAGATCCCAAGAAATTCATACCGAACCCCAAATAAAGGCGGTAAACTACTAACAGGCTTTGCTTTTTTGGAAATAGCCTCTCGATAACAGCAAACCCGCCAGGTGAAACTAAGGGAGATTTTCACCCTTCAACCTCGTACACAAACTTTGGTGGAGCTGCCACTCGGTCTCAAACGGGAAAAAATCTGCGCAGCAAGAAGCATAATAGATGGCGTTTTCCTAGCTAAATCTCTATTGGACCCGAACCGGCCAGTAAGTGGTATCCTTTATTCCAAAGAAACACCCATAGCACTCGATACATTGATACTCGAACTCGAAGCATTAGAAGAATAATCCATTGCACCGTTAGTACCCCATACGGAGGCAGAAAAAATCCACCACCCAATCAAACACATTGGGACTATAGAAGCCAGAGTCCCCAAAGAATTAAACCACAAAGTAATTTGTTACGCGCTCTTAAAACAAGAACTCCCTCTCCACGAAGATATTAACTCAGAGGAAAAGACTGCAATCACTCAACTGTGTCAAGAATTGAACGACATATTCTACCTACGAGGGGATAAACTCAGCTACACGACAGGTATATCACTGATTCCTTTAATCACATACCAAGCACCAATCAAATAAAAGAAATACCGCCTAAGCTAATCGCAAAAAGAGGTAATCAACGTCAAACCTAAGGAAATGTTAACAAACGATATCGTCCAACCTAGTAAGAGTCACCGCCTAAGCTCATCGCAAAAAGAGATAATCAACGTCAAACCTAAGGAAATGTTAACAAACGATATCGTCCAACCTAGTAAGAGTCATTGGAACTCGCTCCTTTTGCTATTTCCAAAAAAGCGGGGGCCGACGGAAAGAAAAAATGGAGAGTGTGAGTGAAAAATTCTTTCAACTCTGCGCAGTGTTGCTGAGTTCTTTTGTTTACATTTATCTTCCTAAGATTTTAGAGTGTTGGCTAACGGGAGTTTTATCCACTGGTCGATCCTACTTTCTTACTCTTCGTCGCTTTTGTATGCTCGTTCTCCAGCGATCATGGTAAGGTTTCCCCATTTTGAACCGGATGAGTTTCGTCTGGCTAAGCCGAAGAAATTCACCTTCTGTTTATTTTACAGGCCTCCGTTACAGTGACATTTGCGGTAGAGTGCCTCCTTGCATCCAGTCGCAGGACACTGAAGCCCCGCCGCATCCGCTCAGGTACCACACCACGCACGGTAGACCCGCTTTTCTTTCCTGTGGTGCCCCCGAGGATTACCGGCAACAGCCCATAGGACCTCGTAAACCATTACCGCTAGTTGAGGAGCTACTGATACACCCAATCTCTCTGGAAAACTACCGGTGTAGGCAGCGGACAGTCATTTCCCCGCCGGAGTACGGCCAACGTCTCCCCGTAATCCGTGATGCCGCAACCAGCTCAGACTCCTCGTGGCTCGTCTACCCGTCCAGCCCGCAGGCGTTCTCCACGGATTCCAGTGACGACAGGGACCCCATGAATCTCCTGTGGAGTGAAGACGCCAACAGCCCCTGGGCGAGCTCACCCACCCACTCGGCAAAAACAGGAAGACGTTTCCGAGATGGTGCGCATGCGGTAGAGCGGGGAGAATTGCCCAACTACGTCAACAGGGGTCCGTAGCCGAGACTCTGAAAAACTGCTTCCTTATTACGGAACGGATCAAGTTCCTCCGCACAAACGTGGAGAAAGAAGCGAAAGCGCCTGTCCTGTAAATAAGGTCGCACTCGGAGGCGCAAGACCCAATCCACCGGAGAAGATCGCCCGGTCGGCATGAACTGCGAGCCAAGCTGTTCTTAGTGGGTCCAATATATTGTTAGAGAAGCGCGTGGTGGTAACAAATAAATGTTTGATTAAGTTTACCTCGCTACGTATGCCGAAAGTCCCTGGTTCGAGTCGCGTCGGTGATAACGGGATTGGTTTCGAATGATTCTTCGGACGGACTTTAAGTGACGTGTACTGGTTTAATCAGAATGTATTGCAGCTGGATGGACGGACACATGGCCAAAGCGTGGTACTGACCATATCACCTTCCCGAGTGCAATACATTCGTTCAAGATAATGAGATACTCTAACGATCTCTAAGCGAAGGCCCGAAAGGGGCTGTAGTGCTAAAGCAAAAAAAAAAGTTTACCTCAGGTGTTTCCCTTGTCTACGTTGGTAGGTAGTAGGTAGCATGGCCACCAAAGGGTGTGTCTGTACTATTCTCTTAGAGAGCACTCACCGTAGACAACTAGCATAAGCTAGGAAACACCAAACCACAAAGTATAACACCTCTGCGGGCAAGAGCTTAGCGAGTAAACACAAACTTCCTACATGCCGCAGTTACCAACGAGACGCGTTGATTTGCGCGCAGAGTGTATTTATACGCAGAGTACTGTTGCGAATTCCGGCGTACCAACTTCCTCCCATTCGCAACTTCAAATTGCCGCCGTAACATCTCCACTTTCCTTTGGGCATTTATACCTTTTTCCCTGTTATTTATTTAATTTTATTAAAATTTTTCCAATTTCTCTATAATTTTTACTTCCCCATCATCACAATCCTACCTTTTTCCCTTATTTCCAACTAAAATAATATAATATATACTAATAATTTCAATTTTCCCACTAACGACATTCCATTGATTAATCCCCACTTACAAAACTTCATTCAATACCTTTTCCCCAACAAAACCTCCCTTTTAACAAATTTCCATTTCTTGCCCATCAAGAAATAGTTGAAGTTGCTAATCTGATGAACGGGAGATCGACAAGTCATGGCTCCATTGGTTACGTCGCGAGCTCTCGACCGGGGGTCTGCTGGAACCCTGAGTTCAAGTTCCCCGAGCGCAGAGAAGCACTCTTTTTGGGGTATCGGCAAAATCAATAGTTTTCGTATATGTATATGTGACACTTTGCATCTAATCTAGCGCTTCTTGGATTGTGCAAATTGCCATATATGCAAAACAATGGATACTATTGCGTTTGTCGATACGGAAAAAAAGATGTGTGGGTAGCGGAATCGAAGTGTAATGAACTTCGCTGACGCTACCCAGATGCGGCAGCGGTAATTTGAAAATAAAAAAAGATTGCCGGATCTGATTAGCGGAAGGTGAAATGCTGGATTCGGTATTTTGTTTTTGCGAAGAAAAGGCAGTTAGTATTTGGCTGGTGAATATGAGGGAGTTTTCTTTGCGATATCGAGGTGATTTTGGGGTTTAAAAATTCGGATTTGCTAAAGGGCAAACGTGCCGAAAAGTGGTCTGCTTCCGCCAATAGTGCCTTCAATCAAGTGAAGCACTTGTTGATTTCTGCTCCAGTGCTGGCTAACCCCGACTTTACTAAGCACTTCTATATCTAGTGTGACGCAAGTACAGTGGGTATTGGAAGTGTTTTGTTCTAGAAGGACGATGAAGGTGGAGAGCATCCAATCCCATATATGTCGATGAAGCTCAACGCTTCGCAACGTAAGTATATATAGCATTACTGAATTGGAATGCTTAGCTGCGGTGCAGAGTGTAAAGAGATTCAGGGCATATATCGAAGGGTTGCCCTTCACCATCATAACCGACCATGCCAGTCTTAAATGGCTGATGCAGCAGTCGGGCCTTTTTGGTCGATTGGCTCGCTGGAGTCTGAAATTACAAGGGTTCAATTTCCAAATTGAACACCGGAAAGGTGCTCTTAACGTTGTACCGGATGCGTTATCGAGATTTTGCTCATTACTTGCCTCCCGGAGCACCAACATATTGATGGTTTCATACCTCAGTCTGCGTTTCAGGAGCCCGAGTCTCAAGGAGCAAATCCTGAAGCAACCTGATAAGTTTCAGAATTTGCACCTTGCTGATGGCCAAGTGTACATCAGTACTGGTTCTCCTGTAACGCTGACTTCAGATATTCCCCGAAAAAAATTATGGGTTCCTGAGGGTCACCAACAGGCTCTTAAAGTACGAGCTCATGATGATCCCCGAGACTCTCATTGTGGAATTCGTAAGACAACGGAAGTCTTACAAAGATATTTGTAATGATTTTCGAAATGTCCGTGTAGGACACGGGTGCCGATGGTCTGGCACAAGTGTCAGCGAGCTAAAACAACACCGAGCTCAGCTAACTAGCTTCGCTTAACGACCGCGTACGCGTGATTGACGACTAGCATTTGCGGGATCATATGAGGCGGGTTCTTGTCGAGCCACGAAGCTACACTAAAAAATACTTATCACGCGTACTCTACTCTACAAGACGTACCGATAAATTTTTATTACCTTTAGAAATGTTCTATTAGGTGTTAATTAAGCTACTCTACAGTAATTCAATATTTTTTTTTTGCCTCGTTAAAGTTAGCGGACACGGAGGCTTGAGACAAACGCAAACATTACACAAAAAGCAACCGTTACTTTCTCTGAAGAAGGTCGTTGCATTACAAGGGGAATGTCAAACCTAAAGATGTTGAAGTGGCTGAAGTGAACCACTCATCTCTGCATAAAGGATGGAAACTTGACGGATGTAGTTTACACTAGTAAAACAACAAACTAAGCAGTTTCGACGGGGTGACCACCTTATCTCTTCAGAAGCAGCCACTCCTGATCACCACGTTGTGGACGGGGGGATGGTTTCGTGTGGGTTCGGTGCTCAGGGATCACCTTCTTTAGTGTGTACCTAACGCCTAACGAGCCGATATCATCTTTCCAAGCCAAGCTTAATGCTCTGGAGGGCGCTGTCTCGAACGCAGAGGGTAAAGTGCTCGTTGGGGGCGACTTCAATGCTAAAGCAATCGAATGGGGCATGCCTCAGACGGATCCGCGGGGAAAACGAATCCTGGAAATGGCGGCCAGGACGGCCCTCGTCGTACTAAACTCCGGAAATACGCCGACTTTCCGCCGTATTGGCTCTGAGGGAACCATACCGGATGTGACATTCGCCTCGGAGTCCTTAGTACGGAGGATACACAACTGGAAAGTATTAGAGGACTACTCAGTCAGTGATCACCAGTGCATTCTGCTTGAGATAAGTGATGCTATCACCCGACGTTCGTGCTCTCGGCCTTCTACAACTGGATAGAACATTGGAAGAATGGACGTCGAGAGGTTCGTCAAGGTTCTCACAGCAGGTGAGCCGCTGCAGGGAGCTCCGGAGGGGACGGAAGAACTGGCAGCTGAAGACGTGGTGAACTCTACTATGAGCATAATCACGACTGCTTGCTGCGCTTCTATGCCCCGTCGAAGACCCCGGCACGGCAAGCCCCCAGTGTACTGGTGTTCTACTGAAATCGCTGAAAAGCGGAGGGAGTGTCACAAGCTTCGGCGTGAGGCTTAACGGGCGCGGAACCGTGACGAGGCATGCAACTAGGTGGCAGCTTATAAGTTGGCCAGGAAATGCCTTCGCAAACTGATCAACAGTAGCAAGGCTCGCTGCTGGCAAGACCTAGTGGACAATGTGAACAAGGATCCGTGGGGCCTTGGCTACAAGCTGGACATGGGAAAACTTGGTGCCCTACGGAAGCCTTGTATACATGACGCGGAAAAGATGGACGCGATAGTGCGGGGACTCTACCCCGCCCATCCCGTCCGTGTTGACGCTGTCCATGGTGAAACAGCAGAAGAGTGCCCACTCTTCACACAGCTGGAACTGGAGGAGGCAGTCCTCTCCTTGAAAGCGAGGAAGGCTCCAGGTCCAGATGGTGTTCCAGCTGAGGTGTTGCGGCTCGTCTATCACCATTGTCCTAACTTGCTGCTCAGCACATTCAACGCTTGCCTACGGGACGGGGTTTTCCCGGTACGATGGAAGGTGGCGAGGCTCGTGCTGATCAGCAAGGGGAAGGGAAATCCCGAATCGCCGTCTGCATACCGCCCGTTATGCATGCTAGACACGGCTGGGAAAATGCTAGAGAAACTCATCAAGGGAAGACTCACTGACGCGATTCGTGCTGCTGGGGACCTATCTCCTCGGCAGTACGGCTTTAGAGCAGGACGTTCTACCATTGATGCGATTGCAGAGGTGGTGAACGCGATCCAAAAGGCAGAGGCATATAGTCGCACCAAGCGACGGATCGTCCTGTTGATGACACTCGACGTCAGGAATGCCTTCAACTCCGCTAGATGGGTGGATATTCTGGACACGCTGGAAAACTCTTTTCAAGTGCCAGAATATCTAATGCGGCTTTTGAGGAACTACCTAAAGGACCGAAGCCTGCTCTACGACACGACACAGGGCCAACGAAGGATGGAAATTACATCGGGTGTTGCCCAGGGATCCATTCTTGGTCCAGACCTGTGGAACGTGTCTTACGACGGGCTACTGAGACTTGAGATGCCAGATGAGTCGCGCTTGGTCGGCTATGCGGATGATGTTGCGGCTCTGGTCGCTGGACGCACCGTTGAACAAGCGCAACTTAGGCTAGGTATGCTAATGCGCCGAGTGAGGGACTGGATGACTGCTCGCGGGCTGAGTTTAGCACTGGAGAAAACCGAAGTGGTCATCTTGACAAAAAAGAGAATCCCTAGAGTAAGGATGATCAGTATTGGAGATATACAAATCGAATCGAAGCCAGCGGTGAAGTACCTGGGGCTACTGATCGACTCGAAGATGAGTTTCTCTGAGCAAATCAGGGCAACGGCTGAGAAGGCTGCTTCGGGAATATCGGCCCTGAGTCGACTTATGGCCAACGTAGGGGGACCCAGCCCATCAAGAAGACGCTTCTTGATGAGTGCTGTAGGGTCAGTGCTACTGTACGGAGCAGAGGTATGGGGCGACGCTCTCAGCAAGAAGGTATACCGAAAACGATTGGCACAGGTACAAAGAAGAGGAGCACTGAGAATTGCATCTTCGTATCCAACAGTCTCCGACTCGGCGGTGAGAGTGATTGCAGGCGTGATACCTGTCGCCCTCCTTGCTAGAGAGCGCCGCGCTATTTACCTGCGCCGAAACGAGGATGCGAGGGAGATAGTTGTCCGCGAGGAGAGACAACGCTCGCTCAACGATTGGCAGCTGTCTTGGGGGAATTGCAAGAAGGGAAGGTAGACTGCGCGCCTCATCCCGGATGTGAGACCGTGGCTAAATCGAAGGCATGGTGAGACTGACTTCTATCTGACCCAGCTTTTGAGCGGGCACGGGTGTTTTCAGTCTTACCTGCACAAGATCGGTAAGTCACGGTCTCCCGATTGTCGGTTTTTCCCAGGAGAGGAGGACGATGCCTGTCACACATTTTTTGCGTGCACAAAATGGGTCAGGCTGCGAAGGGAACTCTACAGGGAGACGGGAGAGCTCACCCCGGATAATATAGTTGCGGTGATGCTCGAATCGGTTGACAAATGGAACCAGGTGGCACATTATACTCGGGCAGTCCTAAAATATAAAAGGGACTCACAGCAGCCGGGGGCGCTGGGGCTGGGGTATCGCTCTTCTGGCATTTCCTCTTCCCCTCTCCCCTCCCGCTAGGAAAGGGACTCCCCAGCCTGAAGGCGCCCCACGGCGTAACAAAACGAGATCTGGCCCGAAGTAATGTGTCAAACGGTTCCAGGCTGGGTTATGGGTTGACAGGGGAGGTGTTTAGTGGGTAGTCCAGTCGCTTTCTTGCGAGCATGGGAGTCCTACACTGCCAGACTCGGCGGGCGTAAATGCCTTCACCTCCCTACCACAAAAAAAAAAATCTGATGACTGGGAGATCGACAAGTCATGGCTCCATTGGTTACGTCGCGAGCTCTCGACCGGGGGTCTGCTGGAACCCTGAGTTCAAGTTCCCCGAGCGCAGAGAAGCACTCTTTTTGGGGTATCGGCAAAATCAATAATTTTCGTATATGTATATGTGACACTTTGCATCTAATCAAGCGCTTCTTGGATTGTGCAAATTGCCATATATGCAAAACAATGGATACTATTGCGTTTGTCGATATGGAAAAAAGCATGTGTGGGTAGCGGAATCGAAGTGTAACGAACTTCGATGACGTTACCCAGATGCGGCAGCGGTAATTTGAAAATGAAAAGGATTGCGGGATCTGATTTGTGGAAGGTTAGTATTTGGCTGGTGAATATGAGGGAGTTTTCTTTGCGGTATCGAGGTGATTTTGGGGTTTAAAAATTCCGAAAAGGCAGTTTTTGAGTTAGTCTTTGACTGGGTGATAAGAGGGATTGTGTTTGGCGGTGCGGAATTGTGAATTCGGGGGAAAAAAGATTCGGGTTTGGAGTTTACAAAGAAAAAGTGGATTAAATTTTGATTTTTGTGAAGATGTGTGATATTGAATTGAATTAAGATTCGGTTTTGGAGTTTACAAAGAAGAAGAGGACTAAATTTTGATTTTGTGAAGACGTGTGATTTTGAATTGAATTAAATTACAAAAGTGGAGTATACTGGGATTAAAAATGGTCCAGCACCGCTCAAATCCGAAATTGTGTAGAAAATAAAATCAACTAATATTGCGGATTAAAACTTTAACTGTTGTATTGGGCATTTCAAAGTGAAGTATAAAAGTGTCCTAATTTGATTAAAAAAAAAAACGAGAAGAAAAACGAAAAAAAGGAAGAGGAAAGTTTCCGTGAAGCATTTTGTAAAAAAAAAAATCAATTTGTTGAATTCAAAAGTATCCTATTGGATGAAGGGTAGTGAATTGGTGAAGAAAGTGGAATCGGCATCTTGCGAAAAGTGGCCGTACTGTGCTTTAATTTCTGGACTTTGTTCATATATAGTAATTTGTAAATTGAAGCTTGAGTTTCAGGTGCCCCGAATTTCTTTCTTTGGTTCTTCGCCGAGCGCTCGGAGTTCAACAAAGAAAGCGTAAGTAACTATTTGAATTTTTTTTTTTGTTAGATTTTTCTTTTTTTTTCTTGTTACTAAATTGTATGTAAATTGTATTTTCCGTGCATAAATTTTAAAACGGGGAGTATATATATATACCTAGTCTAGCCATAAATACTGTTACAAACTTTTTGAAGCACTGTTCAATAAAAGAGGTGTTATATGTTAAGAAATCATTGTTTATTTATCAAATGCATTGTCAACTACGGAAATTGCAACAAGTTATTCGAAGTGATTGCCTTTTGCCTTCACACAAGCCTTTAATCGAGCTGGCCACTCATCTATGGAAGCACGCACGACTTCAATCGGAAAGTTGGCGACTGCATGTGTAAGAGACTTCTTTAAGGATTCGATATTAGAATGTCTTTTAGAGCACGTCATTTTCTCTAAGACAGACCATAATTTGTAATCCAGCGGATTCAGGTCTGGGCTAGACGAAGGCCAATCTTCAGCTTTAATAAAATCTGGAACATTTTCTTCAAGCCATTTTTGGGTTGTCTTCGCCTTATGACCTGGTGCAGAATCTTGCTGGAAACTCCAAGGTTGATTTTTGAATAGTGACGTGTTGAGAGGTTTCACTACACTTTCAAGGACACTTTCTTGATAAATTTTGGCAGACGTTTTGACGCCCTTCTCACAAAAATGCAACTTTGTCACCCCGTTGTAGCTAACACCCCACCAAACCATTACTGAGGCTGGATGATGACCTCTTTGAACCTTTTGGGCAACTTGAAAAGCTTCTCTGGCACTGCGAGCATAAACCCTATCGTTTTGTTTATTAAATGTTTCTTCGACAGTAAAAACTTTTTCGTCCGTAAACAAAATTTTACGGTGTTCTTGGTTTGCGTACCGGCAAAGTAATCGTTTTGATTTTTCCACTCTATTTTTTTTAACGAATCTGTTAGTAAATGCCCGGTAGATCTACGATAAGCACCCAACCGTAAGTCACTTTTGATGATACGTGAAATTGTTCTTTGGGGTATTTTCATCTCACGCGATAAAATTTTTTGTTTCCGGAGCGGATTACGGCGAATTCTCTCGCGCACGGCTTTAACCGCTTGAGGTGTTCAAGTAGTTCGCGGACGGCCACTTCTTTGACGATCACTTACTCCAGACGTATCATTAAATCTTTCAATAGCCCGATATACAAACATTCGGATTATACCAAGGGTATGCAGAGTCTTAAAAATATCACTTGGTTGCATTCCTACTTTATGAAGTGCAATCACAGCAATTCTATTTTCTTTGGCGCCCCAATCCATGTTCACTACACTAAAAATTAAACTCAAATGATGACAAATGCATCAAGCGCAAGCGTACTATAGCGATAAGCTCAATTTTTAAGAAATGCAATATAACAGTTTCTTTCTGCAGGGTTGCCAAACCTTGTAACAATATTTATGGCTAGACTAGGTATATATATATATATATATATATATATATATATATATATATATATATATATATATATATATAAATATATATATATATATATATATATATATATATATATATATAATATATATATATATATATATATATATATATATATATATATATATATTTATATATATATATATATATATATATATATATATATATATATATATATTTATATATATATAAATATTTATATATATATATATATATATATATATATATATATATATATATATACATATATATATATTTATATATATATATATATATATATATATATATATATATATATATATATATGTATACATATATATATATATATATATATATATATATATATATATATATATATATATACAGTATATATCGTTTATAACGACATCGGATATAACGACATATCGGCTTTTACGACGAATTTCAAAAGTCCCGGCCGGGAAAAGCACTTTTGTATGTAAGAACTGTCGTTTATAACGACATCGGATATAACGACGAAACTAATATAGCGACGGGAAATTGAAAGATGAACTGGTTAAATTTGAGCCTTATAACGACGGACTCACGAATACAGTAAGATTACTCAAAGGAATTATCGAATAAGGGGAATCACCGGGGTATGAAAACAAACGCGACAGAACATAAACAGTCAGTTCAGTGTTTTGTTTAGTGGAAGTTGATTTCTTAGTTTCCTATAAAAGGTCCAATATTTAAACAGCTTAACGAAGGTCGACATGGCAAAAAGAAAGGCGTTCACAATCGCTGAAAAAGCAACAATTATTTGGCGTCTGGAAGCTGGAGAGTCAAATTTCTGCATTGCCAAAGAATTTGATGTAAGTTCTAAATAAATATGCAGTTAGTAAAAACACTGTATATGCATGTTATTTCATCTTAGGTGGCACATTCAACAATATCCACGATGTGGAAAAATCGCGATAAAATACAGAGTGTATATGAAAATAGCTCTAAATCATTAAAATTAAAAAAGGTTAGGTCTTGTAAACAATCTAGAGTAAACGACGCTTTATTTGAATGGTTCAAAATTCAAAGAAGTCGCAATATTCCCATCAGCGGTCCTATTTTGCAAGCAAAAGCGGACGATTTTGCAAGAAAACTTGGAATAAAAGATTTTAAATGCACAGTGGGATGGATCCAAAGGTTTAGAAAAAGGCACAACATTATTTTTGGCAAAATAAGTGGAGAAGCGGCAGATGTACCGGAAGGGATGTGTAACGATTGGTTAACAACAGTATGGCCAAATTTAAGAAAAGGATATAAAGACGAAGAAATATTCAACACAGATGAAACCGGTTTGTTTTTTAGAATGATGCCTGATAAAACAATGAAGTTTAAAGGAGAAAAGTGTGTCGGAGGTAAACTTTCTAAAGAAAGAGTGACTGTTCTTGTAACAGCAAATATGACTGGCTCGGAAAAATTAAAACTAGTGGTTATTGGCAAAGCTAAACGGCCTCGATGTTTTAAAAATGTTAAATCACTACCTGTCGAATATGAAAATAACCCAAGAGCCTGGATGACATCAGCCTTATTTGAAAAAATTATTTTGCGATGGGACAGTAAGCTGATTCGACAAAAAAGAAAATGTTATTGCTCTTAGACAACTGTCCCGCTCACCCGAATATTCAAAACTTAAAAGCAATAAAATTAGTCTTTCTTCCTCCAAATACTACGGCAGTTCTCCAACCATTGGATCAAGGCGTAATCAAGTCACTGAAAACACATTTTAGAAAAGTTCAAATTATGAAACTTTTAAAAGACATCGACGAAAATGGTGTGCCTAAAAAAATGCATATCCTTGAAGCCATTTTTCTGATTTCAAAAGCTTGGGATCGTGTTTCTCAACGCACAACAACCAATTGTTTTGCACATGCAGGATTTTATTTAAACGCAACAGAAAACTCTTTTGATCAAGATGATTCCCTACCCTTAGCGGAATGGCGACGGCTACAAAACGATCAAAATGAAGTTGAGGATAATCTATCTTTGGCTCAATGGGTCTGCGCTTTGGCTGTAGATGACTTGGCATCACAAGAATGTTGGGAACATTTTCCAAGCATTGATGAAGAACTTGAAACGGCGGAGGACATGACGGTAGAGGAAATTTTAGCTATCTCAAATCAAGATTTGGAGTCGGGTATAAATAACGACGAAGAGGAAATGAATCCAACTATCGATTTCCAACCACCTACCTCTAAAGATGCTTTTTCAGCGATTCAAACGGTACAACATTTTTTTACATTTAATGAGGATTTAAAAGAGGCTAAAACAGATTTCGCTTTACTACATTTGGAGAAAGTAATTGAACAACACTTTTTAGAAAACCGAAAATCACAAAAACAAACAATGATCACCGATTTTTTTTCTTAAAATTAAATCTGGCTAAGTTAAGTTGTTGTGTCCATCAATTAACTTTCTCATTTCTATCATAAATAAAGAGTATATTTGAGTATTATTATTATGTTTGGATATAGCGACCTACGGTTATAACGACGGAATTTCACTGGTCCCTTCAACGTCGTTATAAGAAATATATACTGTATATATATATATATATATATATATATATATATATATATATATATATATATATATATAACTATGAGCATCGTCACGACTGCTTGCAGTGCTTCTATGCCCCGTCGAAAATCCTGGTACGGCAAGCAGTCGTGACGATGCTCATAGTTGAGTTCACCAAATCTTGAAATCCTAGCTTTTACGTCCACTGCGAATCTCCCTGAACCGAAGCACCTCGACGAAACACTCGAAATCCATCCTTCCGTTGTTATTTTAATTGATTTGCAGCCCTACTAGTTTGAAGATTGGTCTTGATTTAATAAGACTTTGAGAAACTTGCAGGGTTGTATACATTTACGTGCATTTTTGCCAAAATTTTTGTGGTAAAAGCAAATATAATGATTATTTTGAGGAGTTCTAGACCTAGAACCTCTTTGAAAACGATTATTTTATCAAAACGTCTATATCTGTTGATTGAAACCAATTGTGTCTATAATGAATGTACTTCCACTGAAAGATTCGCTACAAATTGAGTAAGTTTCTTGAACAAATCACTATTTGTGTGATGCCAACCACACTTTCTTGCGTGCAAAAACAGCGACAAGACGGGAGAGCTCACCCGCGATGGTATAGTCGCGGTGATGCTTGAATTAGATGACAAATGGAACCATGTGGCAGATTATGTTCGGGCAGTCCTAAAAGATAAAAGGGACTCACAGCAGCCGGGGCTGAGGGATCGCATGCCCAGCAATTCCTCTTCTCCTCTCCCCTACCGCTAGAAGAGGCGTCACAGAACGAGATCCGACCCAAGTATGTTAATGTGTCAAACCGTTACAGACAGGGGAAAGGTTTAGTGGGTAGTCTAGTCGCTTGCGAGAATGGAGGCCCAACACTCAGTGCGTAAATGACATGCACCTCATAACCACAAAGAAAAAAAAACCTTTCGGTTAGGAACATTGTGATAGCATTTTTTAATATAAGATAAAGTTTTTCATTGAATTTCATTAGAATTAGGTTATAATATATCAGATGTAGGATAAAAATTCACCGTTGTAATAAAATAATAAATGATTTTTGAATAGTTTTGGTTAGTTCCTGCTTTTTCCAATTGAATCACAGAATAATTCTTCTTCTTCGTAGCACTACAGCCACTCTCGGGGCTTTGCTTCCTGCAAATAGCGCCTCCCACTATCTCGGTCGATTGACCGCGTCTTCCAATTTTGAAATCCGAGCAGCGATGAACTGTCGTCGTCGACCAAGCCAGCGTTTCATCGGTTTCCTTACTGGTCTCCGGCCTTCAGTTCTCCCAACGGATACTTTCTTGGTTTTCCGTTGTTCGTCCATACGATTCATGTGGCCAACCCATTGCAGCTTCCCCAGTCTTACAATCGTTGAGGCCTCGGATTCGTCAAAAATTTCATACAGCTCATGGTTGTATCGAATTTGCCATTGGTCCCCGGTTAGCTTCAATCCGATTATTCGGCTCAGGACCCGTCACTCTAAGGGGCATTTGAGATATTCTCATTAGCCCTACTAGTTTCGCTTCGCTATCGAGTTTTAGGAAGAGTTCTTTGGTAGTTGTTAATGACCGTATCAAAATGTTGGCGTCGTCCGCATAGGCTACTATGTAGTAAGCGAGGAAGGTGGACAGTTTATGTGATTCATCAGAAAAATTCATGCAGCCAAACGGAGCCATAGCACCCCGAGCAACTGGAGAATCATCGCCATCGTCGCCCTCACATTCCGAGGAACCCGAATGTTCTACAGAAAACTCAGTCAATAGGGTTAGGTATGGTTAGGTTCTGTTAAGATTTTTCCCGTATAAGATGTTTGTTGATAGTTTGTTGGATCATCTTTACGCATCATGGACAAGCGTCTTATCATTTGGATTTATTAGCTTCGTAGCAACATTGTTTCTAGTGAAGTTATACATTAAAATCCGATCTCAATTTAATGTGCTGGTCAATTGCTGGTCCTGCAACCCACACACTAGAGTGCAATATGAAAATGGTGCTAGGATTGCACTTAGCACAGAAAGGTGCCATGAAAGCTTACAATCAAACCAAAACATTCATTAAACCTATACACGTTCATACATCCTCTTCGATTAAATTTCTCAAGAGTCTAACCAACACAGTTTTACTGCTACTAGCCCTTACCAATTGGATGAATATAATAAATGCAGCAAAGTTGAAGCGTGATAATTTTCTGACAATTTTTGATCCAATCACTACTTCCATTCTATTTTTTTATTCTTTCACATTTGGCAACATTTACAAAAGTTATAATGAAATACTTGAATAACCTGTTAAGTATACATTTAGTTGAGAAGACATTGTTATTTGTTCGAACATTACTCATCCTTGTAATATACAGTTTGGGCTTTGATTTGTTTCCCAATTTGAAGTATTTATCAAGTGGGTTGCTTCATAGTGGCATACCTTTTGTGTGCATGTTTTTAGCATTTGGTTCGCACTTTTAGGAAGGTTTTAAGTTGACAAAGAAAACTTATTTATTGGCATTATGGAGCGGATATAGTTATTTACCAAATGAAGATACTTCACCGGAATATGCTGTGTTTAAGATTTTAACATCTTCTCTTCTCCTTGTTATATCCCTGCCAACATTCAGCAAAACGAATGAATTACAACAAAATATTAAATACTACCGTAAACAGCTTTCATCGCATCAATTCTGACGATTATATACCGGAAAATACACCTGATGCTAAAAATAACATTAAATTAATTAACAATAGTCTAAATCTAAGTACAAGTAGTTATAGTAGTAATGGATCATTCAGTCCTATATCTTTAATCAGTAAGAATACCCTAACTTCATCAGCACTCAATTTATGCGCAACTCCAGTTTCGGCATTCAAAACTTATTCAAATGAACACTTGCACAATAAATCAAACGACCACTTAAATGATAGCTTCGCATTCAGCTCTGTTTCGAAAACATCTTCAAACAATCCATTAAGTACCAGCTTCAACGAAGCACCATTACGTGTAAGCAGTCCACTTCATGTTGATGCGAGTATGACTGTGACTTGCGATGCGTCCACCCCTAAGTCAGATAACCGTTTGGGTCAACCAACTGGGCAATGAAATAAATTGCTTGAGAGTTCGAATTACGCTTAGGAACAATCAACTAAGAACAGCAATATTTCGATTGTTCTGGGAGATTTGTTACTTTAGCATTGCGGAGTGCATGAGGACGGGGGCTAGCGTTACTGGAAGTGAAACTGTAGATTCGGTTTCGATCCAGCTAACTGCAAGATAATTTTTAGATTTTAGGGAGTGCTAATTGAGCAGTTGTTGAAGTCGGTCGGGTTTCGGTTCCGCCTAAGGGTGTGATATCCGACGGATATCAAATGCAAAGGCATTTGATATCCGTCGGAGTAGCCACCAAGTAACGGAAATCATTTAAGCTTATCCCAGAGGAAGTGCGTTAATTTGTTGTAAAATTTTTACGTGGAATGAGATATTGGCAAGCGTCGTGGAAATTACTTGGAATAACGGCCCGAGTGCAAAACTAGTGGTTGGAATGATGAAGAGTGTTTTGAGAATAAAATGTTAAGTGCAAGATATTTCTTTGAATTTTATCCGAGTGATATGAAATTTTATTGCGGTCTGACTTGAGTGCAAGTTTGGATGTTTCTAAATAAAACAAGTGTTGACCGTTGACATCGATATTTCTTGGGACAGTTTAATATAACAGTGTGCCACTGCGGTTGATATCTGTCTTAACCCCTAAATTAAACGTTTCCCTTCCTCGCCTGCTCAATGTTTGCGGGAGATTCGCAATACCTTTAGGGAAGTTTTGAAAAATGATGACACCGCTGGGAACCGAATCCTATGGCTGGTATACGAAATTTATTCCCAATTTCAGTAATCCTTATACGAATCGCAGTGCGATCGTCAAAAGCTAACCGCCAGGTTTTATAAAACGGAACTGTCAAAACTACATCCTTCCGCTACAACGGCCGGTAATTAGTAGTTGAACAATTTATTCGATTGACATTTGATTTGTTCACTTGATCAGAATAAACCATAAGGGATTGAGAGTTGAGTTACGGTGTTTTGAAGTGGATTTTCCACTTATTCGTGTATTGTGCAGCACGTTTCCTATTTCACACGCGTTTGTGCATTTTGATCGGCGCCCAAAAGAGTTTCCGTCTTTCCTACACTCGAATTTTGAAGTGTTTATGTTTCGTGTGGGTGCAAAAATAGAGCCACGTGCATCTTATTGGATTTGATTCTAACCTGGCGTGTCCGAGAGAAAGGAGGTTAGAATGCTGTAACGACGGATGATAGTGATGAATTGAAAGAAGAAGATAATTTTGCGCTTATATTTTGGAACCTAATAATCTTATCAATTTTTGTTGTTTATACAAGTAAAACAATTTTGGAGAAGGCTATAAAATGAAAATAATGATCGAATTAGACGCTCTCTCTTATCAAAATTTTTTTTTAAAGAACAGTGATTGCAATGAGAATGAATAGTGTTTAATGAGTTGATGCAATATATAGAAATAACAAATCAAAGTATTAATGAAAGTTTCAGTGGACCCCCTCCGCGCATGTGTCATCGAGCGCTCGGAGAACCCTGCGGGTAAGTGTCTTTTTATTACCCTTTTGGTATATATATATATATATATATATATATATATATATATATATATATATATATATATATTTCTTCTTTTTTTTGCATGGTAAATTGGTTCGAAAAATTTAGAGGTTGTTTTTCCTTTAGAGTAAATAAATCCTACACGAGAGAATGACGCAATTATTTATCTGTAAATTAGTCTAAACACTAAATTATTAACGTAAATTACTGAAAATTTCGTTATCGGCAAGTTATGTATACAGATTTTTTTTTGTTTTGAATAATAATGGTTGAGTAACTAAAATTTTTTGGTCTTTCCTTTCCGAAGATTCTAACCGGGTATAGGACCCGGTACGGTGGCAGGCTTCCACCTCAAAACATGAGCCAGCCACCGGGTACGCATTAATCCATTTTCTGTTTCAGGTGACTTCGTGGGTTGAGTGGCCCAAGCAGAGTGCCTCTTTATGGCATAGAGTTATGCAATCAAAATGTATAAGTCTATGGCATAAATTGGTCACCGGGGTACTCCCCTTCTGATGGGAAAGTTCATGCAATTCAAGTTGTATGAGTTTTCCACTCAGAAGAGGAATACCTGGCCACTTCAACAAGATATATATGGATTTATTCCGGTTGGGTGGGTGCGAAGGGGCTCTACCATCACCCGTTTGCCCCTCTTTCATTTGTGGGCCATGAACTTCGTCGGGTAATGACGAGGTTACCCCAAGTCCGCCTTTCTTTTCAGGTTCCCCTTCTTCTCATGACAAGCTCTAATTCCCTTGGTGTAGTTATCTACACTTTTTGCGACTTCCGTCGCCTCTTGATTTCCAGCAGTCCAATTCGTGAATGCGAAATATTTTTTGTAGTGGGTCCTCGTGCTGGGGAAATGAACCCGCCCCACGACACCGCAATGCTAGCCTGCCAGCGCATTCACGCGTCCCCAGACGAGGGCATTCTCGGCAGATATTGTCATCTTCTTCTGCCGAGGCAGCAGGAAATCGCTGCAGTCCTTTACGGACATATTGAACATCATAAATTCACTACAACTATTTGGCTCGACTTGTATAGTAATGTACCTCGTGTATCGACAGGTAGCTTCCTTATAACGTACTCCAGAGCCAAATTGAATAGCGATGGGACCAGCCCATCTCCCTGCTTTAGTCCGATATTTGTGTCAAAGGCTTCGGTGAGTTGGTTACTAATGCAAACTTAGGAGGTCGTCGACGTCATGTCATTTTGGCAAGATGGACTAATTTGGCTGGGTTCCAAAGCAAAGCATTATTTGGTACAGTACGTTACAATCAATACTGTCGTATGCTTGCTTAAAGTCGACGAAAATTTGGTGTACGTCTATGCTGAGCTCCCAGCATTTTTCTAGTACCTGCTTGACTGTGAACAATTGGTCTATCATCGATCTAACTGCTCTAAAGCCACATTGATACTCCCCAATAATACTGTTGGCATCTGATCCGATTTTATTTTCTGATATTTTTGAAAATATTTTGTACGCGCAAAGTAGTTGTATGCCTCTAAAATGTTCGCACTGTAGCTTGTCACGGGGATAGGGAATATAATTGATTGGCTCCACTCATTCGACATGTGTACTTGTTACCAAATGTGCTGGGTGACTTTGTAAATAGCTTTATGAACACTGCTGCCACCATATTTGATGACCTCCACTGGAATCTCATCGATGCCAGGCGCTTTATTATTCTTTTGGGCTTTGATGGTAGAGCAAATTTCAGCCGGAGTTTATGGGGTCAATGTGAGCTCTTCGGAAACATCTATAGGCTCCGATATTCTGGAGCTGTGCGGTGTACTAAGTAGGTTCTTGAAATATGATGCCCATCTGTCCTTAACCTTGGTTTCATCAGCGATGATATTGCCGATGTCATCGCGACACAGAGTAGTTTTGGGCTGATAACCATGTTTCAGGCTTTTCATTACTTTGTATGCTTGTCTTGTTGCTCGCTAACCTTAAATCAGTGCTTCTCAACTGGTCGTCATAGTATTTTGTTTTCTTAATTTTAATTATCTTATTCACTACTCTTCTAAGATTTTCATAATGTTCTCTGTTCATCTTGGCTTTCCTACCTAGGTAATCTTTGTGCGCTTGATTCTTTTTGTCTAACGCATTCTGGCACTCATCATAGAACCAATCATTTCTCTTGTGCCGGGCTTGATGTCCGATTGTGTGTTATGCTACGGTCTTACAGAAACACTTCACTTCCATCGTCGATCTGGTTTTGTGTGTTGCTATCCGGTGATACTCAGGTCATTTTATGAATGCGTTGACGAGGGAAGCAAGTCGAATGTATGAATAGATTTCTGCTACATGCAAAGTCAATCAGGCGCTAGCCGTTGTTATTTGTTTCATCGTTGAGGCTATATCCTCCAGTCGTTCTCCTGTGAGATATCTTATTACCAACCTTAGCGTTGAAATCACCCAGAATTATTTTTGTGTCGTTTGTAGGCAATGAGTAGACTAGTTTTTCCAGGTGATTGTAGAACGATTCCTTCGTTTCATCGTCCTTTTCTTCGGTCGGAGCATTTACGTTTATCAGCCAGATTTTGAATAATTTTTTATATATTTTTGTATACGGATCGCACATAACCGTTCATTAACTGCCTTAAAATCAATAACGTATGATTTGAACTCCCTATCCACAATAAAGGCTACTCCGAATTCTCGTTTTCCAGTAAGATTCCCACTTTTGAGTATTGTGTGTGATCTCATGTCTTGAATATCATTTTCAGTCTAGTTCTTTTCTTGGATTGCCAGTATTTTTAATTGATATTGACTGGCCTGTTGTAAAAGGTCCTCAATAGCGCCAGGGTAATTGAGTGATCTGACATTTCAGGATCCAATGCCATAGTCCTTTTTCCGTTTGCGAGGTCATTGCCGTGAGTACAATCCATTCCGAGGCCTTTATATAGGTTTCAAAACTTTGTAGAGTTTTCCAAGGACGGGGATTAGGCCGCCGCCCAACCTCCATTCCCGCGGCATGGTTATTACTTCAACTCCATTATCAGGCGCGGAAGATTGGCGTTGATCCCCTTACGTCCCCACAAAGGAGGTGTAAGTAAGATTTAGTAGCGGAGCTGTAGATGTATCTACAGTTATTAGCATTTCTCGGCATTTAATGTCCTATTATCGGGAAACTAGTAAACCCAATGTGCGACCCCAAAACATTTACTACCATTTGATCGGGGGGGTTTGGGATGAGCTTTCGTGGAAGCTGTGGGTTGGGGAAACAAGAGTTCCCTCCTCCTTTCTCAAACGGGCTTGGGACCGTCTTCGGCGGAGTTTCACAATATAATTAGTAATTTGAATTAAATTGAATTTGATATTTTTCTTTGTATTAAATGTTTTTGATTGATATTGCCAAAAAGTTTTAGTATTTTTATTGTTTGGAATTTGCTTTATATTCTTTGAAAATTTATTACGATTAGTATTGAGTAAAGCGACTTTGACTTTAGGTTTTTACTGGTAGGTATTGCCACAACGTTCAATATCTTTTTGATTTGCTCAAAAACGTTAGAGTATGTTGACGCTGCTCTCTGAGTGTTCTCCAATTTTTTTTCTTTTTGGCGAATAATAAGGTTTCTGCTTTGAATCTCCTTTCCATTTTACTAATGATAGAGGTCAATAAGATTTTATTCAATTGAAAAACATCACATCGAATTATTTGTGCAATTACCGAATAACTGATATTTTACTTGTGAAGAAGTTTCGAGAACCGGAAAGAGAGATTCAAGGGGCAGTCTTATTTGATGAATCTCGCTGCAAAAGCAACGAGATTGAGGAGCCCGATGGCTTCAGCCATCAAATAGAACGATCATGTCCATCGCCAACATTGACGGGCGAGAAACAGTTAAAACGAAGATTTGAAAGAACAATGAAGAATTGAAAATCTTATCAGTTGCTGAAATTGAACAAATATTTAAAAGCTAATGACAAATGGAGAAAGTTGAGAGAGAAAATGAAGAACTCATGCTAAGCATTAATTCACTAGAAGAGCTAGTTGGCAAATTGACATTCATCAAAGAAAAACAAATGACCAAGAAAGAAAAGGAACTAAAATTAAAAGCAACCAATGAGACAAACAAGCTACAATAAGTTAGAAATAGATAACGTTAATTTTTTTTATTTAGATCAATGTAAAAGAAGAGGCAGTGGGGAGGTGAGAAATCAATCTCATCGTATATCCGGGCTTGATTGTTCATGATTGAAATGTGAATTGATCGGTGACTCAAGAGAGTATATCACTCTCATGTAATTTTTTTATACTAATTTTATATTCATTAAATCGTTAATTTTTTGTTATTTTATTTAGTCTTATACATATATACGAGTATATATATATATGAATATATATATATATATATATATATATATATATATATATATACATATATATATATATATATATATATATATATATATATATATATATATATATATATATATATATATATATATATATATATATATATTGTTGCGAATTCCGGCGTACCAACTTTCTCCCATTCCCAACTTCAAATTGTCGCCGTAACATCTCCACCTTCCTTTGGGCATTTATATCTTTTCCCCTGTTATTTATTTAATTTTATTAAAATTTTTCCAATTTTCCTTTAATTTTTACTTCCCCATCATCACAATCCTACCCTTTTCCCTTATTTCCAACTAAATAATAACTAATAATTTCAATTTTCCCACTAACAACATTCCATTCATTAATTCCCACTAAGAAAACTTCATTCAATACCTTTTCCCCAGCAAAACCTAATTCCTTCCTTCATACTAACTAATTCTATCCCCACTAACAAATTTCATATTGTTTTACTAACAAAAATTTATTCACGTTTCCCTTTTGACAAATTTCCATTTCATGCCCATCAAGAAAGAGTTGAAGTTGCTAATCTGATGAATGGGAGATCGACAAGACATGGCTCCATTGGTTGCGTCGCGGGGGTCTGCTGGAACCCTGGGCTCAAGTTCCCCGAGCGCAGGGAAGCACTCTTTGTGGGGTATCGGCAAAATCAATAGTTTCCGTATATGTATATGTGACACTTTGCATTCAATCAAGCGCTTCTTTGGTGAAAGAAATTGCCATATATGCAAATCAGTGGATTTTATTGTGTTTGTCGATACGGAAAAAAGATGTGTGAGTAGCGGAATCGAAGTGTAATGAACTTCGATTACGCTACCCAGATGCGGCAGCGGTAATTTGAAAATGAAAAGGATTGCGGGAGCTGATTTGCGGAAGGTGCTGGATTGGGTGCTGGAATTTGGGCAGTTAGTATTTGGCTGGTGAATATAAGGAAGGAAATAGGTTTTGTTGGGGAAAAGGTATTGAATGAAGTTTTCTTAGTGGGAATTAATGAATGGAATGTTGATAGTAGGAAAATTGAAATTATTAGTTATTATTTAGTTGGAAATAAGGGAAAAGGGTAGGATTGTGATGATGGGGAAGTAAAAATTAAAGGAAAATTGGAAAAATTTTAATAAAATTAAATAAATAACAGGGGAAAAGATATAAATGCCCAAAGGAAGGTGGAGATGTTACGGCGACAATTTGAAGTTGGGAATGGGAGAAAGTTGGTACGCCGGAATTCGCAAAAAAAAAAAAAAAAAATATATATATATATATATATATATATATATATATATATATATATTCATATATATATACTCGTATATATGTATAAGACTAAATAAAATAACAAAAAATTAACGATTTAATGAATATAAAATTAGTATAAAAAAATTACATGAGAGTGATATACTCTCTTGAGTCACCGATCAATTCACATTTCAATCATGAACAATCAAGCCCGGATATACGATGAGATTGATGACTCACCTCCCCACTGCCTCTTCTTTTACATTGATCTAAATAAAAAAAATTAATGTTATCTATTTCTAACTTATTGTAGCTTTTTTGTCTCATTGGTTGCTTTTAATTTTAGTTCCTTTTCTTTCTTGGTCATTTGTTTTTCTTTGATGAATGTCAATTTGCCAACTAGCTCTTCTAGTGAATTAATGCTTAGCATGAGTTCTTCATTTTCTCTCTCAACCTTCTCCATTTGTCATTAGCTTTTAACTATTTGTTCAATTTCAGCAACTGATAAGATTTTCAATTCTTCATTGTTCTTTCAAATCTTCGTTTTAACTGTTTCTCGCCCGTCATTGTTGGCGATGGACATGATCGTTCTATTTGATGGCTGAAGCCATCGGGCTCCTCAATCTCGTTGCTTTTGCAGCGAGATTCATCAAATAAGACTGCCCCTTGAATCTCTCTTTCCGGTTCTCGAAACTTCTTCACAAGTAAAATATCAGTTATTCGGTAATTGCACAAATAATTCGATGTGATGTTTTTCAATTGAATAAAATCTTATTGACCTCTATCATTAGTAAAATGGAAAGGAGATTCAAAGCGGAAACCTTATCATTCGCCAAAAAGAAAAAAAATTGGAGAACACTCAGAGAGCAGCGTCAACATACTCTAACGTTTTTGAGCAAATCAAAAAGATATTGAACGTTGTGGCAATACCTACCAGTAAAAACCAAAAGTCAAAGTCGCTTTACTCAATACTAATCGTAATAAATTTTCAAAGAATATAAAGCAAATTCCAAACAATAAAAATACTAAAACTTTTTGGCAATATCAATCAAAAACATTTAATACAAAGAAAAATATCAAATTCAATTTAATTCAAATTACTAATTATATTGTGAAACTCCGCCGAAGACGGTCCCAAGCCCGTTTGAGAAAGGAGGAGGGAACTCTTGTTTCCCCAACCCACAGCTTCCACGATAGCTCATCCCAAACCCCCCCGATCCCCCGATCAAATGGTAGTAAATGTTTTGGGGTCGCACATTGGGTTTACTAGTTTCCCGATAATAGGACATTAAATGCCGAGAAATGCTAATAACTGTAGATACATCTACAGCTCCGCTACTAAATCTTACTTACACCTCCTTTGTGGGGACGTAAGGGGATCAACGCCAATCTTCCGCGCCTGATAATGGAGTTGAAGTAATAACCATGCCGCGGGAATGGAGGTTGGGCGGCGGCCTAATCCCCGTCCTTGGAAAACTCTACAAAGTTTTGAAACCTATATAAAGGCCTCGGAATGGATTGTACTCACGGCAATGACCTCGCAAACGGAAAAAGGACTATGGCATTGGATCCTGAAATATCAGATCACTCAATTACCCTGGCGCTATTGAGGACCTTTTACAACAGGCCAGTCAATATCAATTAAAAATACTGGCAATCCAAGAAAAGAACTAGACTGAAAATGATATTCAAGACATGAGATCACACACAATATTCACAAGTGGGAATCTTACTGGAAAACGAGAATTCGGAGTAGCCTTTATTGTGGATAGGGAGTTCAAATCATACGTTATTGATTTTAAGGCAGTTAATGAACGGTTATGTGCGATCCGTATACAAAAATATATAAAAAATTATTCAAAATCTGGCTGATAAACGTAAATGCTCCGACCGAAGAAAAGGACGATGAAACGAAGGAATCGTTCTACAATCACCTGGAAAAACTAGTCTACTCATTGCCTACAAACGACACAAAAATAATTCTGGGTGATTTCAACGCTAAGGTTGGTAATAAGATATCTCACAGGAGAACGACTGGAGGATATAGCCTCAACGATGAAACAAATAACAACGGCTAGCGCCTGATTGACTTTGCATGTAGCAGAAATCTATTCATACATTCGACTTGCTTCCCTCGTCAACGCATTCATAAAATGACCTGAGTATCACCGGATAGCAACACACAAAACCAGATCGACGATGGAAGTGAAGTGTTTCTGTAAGACCGTAGCATAACACACAATCGGACATCAAGCCCGGCACAAGAGAAACGATTGGTTCTATGATGAGTGCCAGAATGCGTTAGACAAAAAGAATCAAGCGCACAAAGATTACCTAGGTAGGAAAGCCAAGATGAACAGAGAACATTATGAAAATCTTAGAAGAGTAGTGAATAAGATAATTAAAATTAAGAAAACAAAATACTATGACGACCAGTTGAGAAGCACTGATGTAAGGTTAGCGAGCAACAAGACAAGCATACAAAGTAATGAAAAGCCTGAAACATGGTTATCAGCCCAAAACTACTCTGTGTCGCGATGACATCGGCAATATCATCGCTGATGAAACCAAGGTTAAGGAAAGATGGGCATCATATTACAAGAACCTACTTAGTACACCGCACAGCTCCAGAATATCGGAGCCTATAGATGTTTCCGAAGAGCTCACATTGACCCCATAAACTCTGGCTGAAATTTGCTCTACCATCAAAGCCCAAAAGAATAATAAAGCGCCTGGCATCGATGAGATTCCAGTGGAGCTCATCAAATATGGTGGCAGCAGTGTTCATAAAGCTATTTACAAAGTCACCCAGCACATTTGGTAACAAGTACACATGTCGAATGAGTGGAGCCAATCAATTATATTCCCTATCCCCGTGACAAGCTACAGTGCGAACATTTTAGAGGCATACAACTACTTTGCGCGTACAAAATATTTTCAAAAATATCAGAAAATAAAATCGGATCAGATGCCAACAGTATTATTGGGGAGTATCAATGTGGCTTTAGAGCAGTTAGATCGATGATAGACCAATTGTCCACAGTCAAGCAGGTACTAGAAAAATGCTGGGAGCTCAGCATAGACGTACACCAAATTTTCGTTGACTTTAAGCAAGCATACGACAGTATTGATCGTAACGTACTGTACCAAATAATGCTTTGCTTTGGAACCCAGCCAAATTAGTCCATCTTGCCAAAATGACATGACGTCGACGACCTCCTAAGTTTGCATTAGTAACCAACTCACCGAAGCCTTTAACACAAATATCGGCTGGTCCCATCGCTATTCAATTTGGCTCTGGAGTACGTTATAAGGAAGCTACCTGTCGATACACGAGGTACGTTACTATACAAGTCGAGCCAAAAAGTAGCCTATGCGGACGACGCCAACATTTTGTTACGGTCATTAACAACTACCAAAGAACTCTTCCTAAAACTCGACAGCGAAGCGAAACTAGTAGGGCTAATGAGAATATCTCAAATGCCCCTTAGAGTCACGGGTCCTGAGCCGAATAATCGGATTGAAGCTAACCGGGGACCAATGGCAAATTCGATACAACCATGAGCTGTATGAAATTTTTGACGAATCCGAGGCCTCAACGATTGTAAGACTGGGGAAGCTGCAATGGGTTGGCCACATGAATCGTATGGACGAACAACGGAAAACCAAGAAAGTATCCGTTGGGAGAACTGAAGGCCGGAGACCAGTAAGGAAACCGATGAAACGCTGGCTTGGTCGACGACGACAGTTCATCGCTGCTCGGATTTCAAAATTGGAAGACGCGGTCAATCGACCGAGATAGTGGGAGGCGCTATTTGCAGGAAGCAAAGCCCCGAGAGTGGCTGTAGTGCTACGAAGAAGAAGAATTATTCTGTGATTCAATTGGAAAAAGCAGGAACTAACCAAAACTATTCAAAAATCATTTATTATTTTATTACAACGGTGAATTTTTATCCTACATCTGATATATTATAACCTAATTCTAATGAAATTCAATGAAAAACTTTATCTTATATTAAAAAATGCTATCACAATGTTCCTAACCGAAAGGTTTTTTTTTCTTTGTGGTTGTGAGGTGCATGTCATTTACGCACTGAGTGTTGGGCCTCCATTCTCGCAAGCGACTAGACTACCCACTAAACCTTTCCCCTGTCTGTAACGGTTTGACACACTAACATACTTGGGTCGGATCTCGTTCTGTGACGCCTCTTCTAGCGGTAGGGGAGAGGAGAAGAGGAATTGCTGGGCATGCGATCCCTCAGCCCCGGCTGCTGTGAGTCCCTTTTATCTTTTAGGACTGCCCGAACATAATCTGCCACATGGTTCCATTTGTCATCTAATTCAAGCATCACCGCGACTATACCATCGCGGGTGGGCTCTCCCGTCTTGTCGCTGTTTTTGCACGCAAGAAATTGTGGTTGGCATCACACAAATAGTGATTTGTTCAAGAAACTTACTCAATTTGTAGCGAATCTTTCAGTGGAAGTACATTCATTATAGACACAATTGGTTTCAATCAACAGATATAGACGTTCTGATAAAATAATCGTTTTCAAAGAGGTTCTAGGTCTAGAACTCCTCAAAATAATCATTATATTTGCTTTTACCACAAAAATTTTGGCAAAAAAGCACGTAAATGTAAACAACCCTGCAAGTTTCTCAAAGTCTTATTAAATCAAGACCAATCTTCAAACTAGTAGGGCTACAAATCAATTAAAATAACATCGGAAGGATGGACTTCGAGTGTTTTGTCGAGGTGCTTCGGTTCAGGGAGATTCGCAGTGGACGTAAAAACTAGGATTTCAAGATTTGGTGAACTCAACTATGAGCATCGTCACGACTGCTTGCCGTACAAGGATTTTCGACGGGACATAGAAGCAGTCGTGACGATGCTCATAGTTGAGTTCACCACATCTTGAAATCCTAGTTTTTCCTTCCGATGTTCCACCAAATCGTAGAAAGTCGAGAGCACGGAGTTGGACGACATCATCTATGATCCCAAGCAGAATTCACTGATGATCACTGGCTGAGTAATCCTCTAATACTCTCCAATTGTGTACTCTCCGTACTAAAGACTGCGGGGTGAATGTCATGTCCGGTATGGTTCCTTTGCAGCCAATACGGTGGAAAGTCGGTGTATTTCTGTTGGGTAGTACGACGAGCGTTGTCCTAGAAGTGGCGGTTCTAGGATTTGTTTTCCCGCACATCTGTTTGAGGCATGCCTAATAGGATTGCTTTAGCGTTGCTCTCCCCCAAGCAGTACGTTCCCGTCTTCGTTCGAGACAGCGCCCTCCAAAGCATTAGGCTTGGCTTGGAAAGTTGATATTGATTCATTTGTCGTTAGGTACAAACTAAAGAAAATGATCCTTGACCACCGAACCCACACGAAACATTCCCCACGTCCACAACCCTTACATTTTCCCTGATATCTCGCGGCATTTCTGCGTAGGATCATCTATCTGGGGGTTCCACGAGCAGTGCCTGTTGCCGGGCTCTTCATTTAGACTTCTTTCTCTCCTGTTTCGTCTCAGGAGTTTATTTGCGGCTTTCTTCGCTCCTATTGTCAGGAAGCCCTGATCTGGCGTTTCACGCCCATGAAGTGCCTCTTCCTTCCTTTTTTTATTCCAATCTCCTTCGATTGGCCTAGACGCCATTCCTTTATTGATGTTTGATGATGGAGCTATCTGCGCGTGCCTTTTAGGCTTAGCCCTCAGCGCTTCTTTAGCTTTCTGCTCTTCTTCAGCCTTCTAGTCCTCTTCGGCCATTAACCAGCTCCTCCGGTAATGTCCTATGCGGTCCACGAGCGCCTTTAGCTCAAGGAGGCCAATCTTTGCTCTCTTGCTAATTTTTGGCGAGTCGCATGCAGATTTGATGCTTTTTAGAACATCTCCCGCTTTTCAGATTAATCTTTCTTCTTTGTGTCGCTGTGCGGCAATTGTACTTTGCGAACATCTTTCTTGGGAGAGGTTATCGGCTTCCATTTCCGAGTACAGTATTTCAGTCATATTTTCGAAGGCGGTGGTGAAATCACACAACGGTGTCACATTTGTCTGGTCACATCTGTCTTTTTCTGGCGAAATCTCTTTGTGGACTTCAGGATACCTCATTATTTCGAAATTTACCAACTTTGCTTTGGTCGCCTCGGCAGCGAGCGCAGCAGGAAGCATCGAGTTCTTGATGTGATTTATATTTTCCCCCACCGTCCGAACGTCTGCCGCGTCCTGCAGTTTCCCGCTTTTTCTTTTGAAGATGCTCTGGCGCTCGCATAGTTTTTTCGCTGCACCCGAACGCCATAGGAATCTCAGTCTGGACAAGATTTACTGTTAACCTCCGTTTTTCGTCCGTTTGCACTGTCATTGTATTCATCGCCGTTTTTGTCATCGTTAGTACCGCTCCCGATGTGCTATAAACATCTTGACTGCAGCCGGTGGTTGCGTCGTTGTTATGTTTAGAATTTTCTTGATCTGTTTTTGGGGTATTTAGTTGCCTTCTTTATGCAGATGACGTCAAAGTTTTCAAAGTAGTGTCGTCAATCGATGACTGTGCTTTGCTTCAAGATGATTTGAATGGCATTTTACCTTTGGAGTTCTTATAACCAACTTACACTAAATGTTTCTAAGTGCATCCATCTTTCATTTTCTAATAACCCTTGCCCTATTAGCTTTCAATTTACGTTAAATAATTCGTACCTATGTACGGTGACACACTTCAGGGACTTGGGTGTCACTTTCGACTCTAAATTAAAGTTCGATGTTCATATTTCGAAAGCCTCTCGCATTTCTGGCTTGATTTTAAGAAATTCCTATATTTTTTTCCGTTAGATCGATGATAGACCAATTGTCCACAGTCAAGCAGGTACTAGAAAAATGCTGGGAGCTCAGCATAGACGTACACCAAATTTTCGTTGACTTTAAGCAAGCATACGACAGTATTGATCGTAACGTACTGTACCAAATAATGCTTTGCTTTGGAACCCAGCCAAATTAGTCCATCTTGCCAAAATGACATGACGTCGACGACCTCTTAAGTTTGCATTAGTAACCAACTCACCGAAGCCTTTGACACAAATATCGGCTGGTCCCATCGCTATTCAATTTGGCTCTGGAGTACGTTATAAGGAAGCTACCTGTCAATACACGAGGTACATTACTATACAAGTCGAGCCAAATAGTAGCCTATGCGGACGACGTCAACATTTTGTCACGGTCATTAACAACTACCAAAGAACTCTTCCTAAAACTCGACAGCGAAGCGAAACTAGTAGGGCTAATGAGCCTCTCGCATTTCTGACCTGATCTTAAGAAATTCCTATATTTTTTCCGATCCTTTGTCGTGTGTTAAATTATATTCTGGTTTGGTTCGTCCCATCCTTGAGTATTGTTCGCCAGTTTGGTCGCCTCATTTGAAGTGTTTGAAGTTCACGCTAGAAGCTGTACAACGAAGATTAACCAGGATCGTCTTCTTGAAATTCCTGATTCCCTACATTTTTTATGAATCACGCTCAGCTATCCTCAATATTATTCTACAAGATCGTTGAACACCTTGATGTTCCATTTGCACGTAGTTTGGTGTATTTTCACTCACCCATGCTCAGATTACCTCGTAACCATGATGAACTTCAGCTTGGACCCTTCCCCTTTCATATTTAGTTTATAAAAGATTTGTCAACCGTCTGCTTCTCAGCTCTAAGTAATTTTTCTTATTTATTTTCTCCTAGTTTTTGCATTTTTAATTACTTTTATCTTACTTTTTGCATGCTGTGCTATTATTTAATTCATTTTGCTGTACTATTTATTTTATTTATTGTTATTGGAAATTTTCTGCTAAATAGAAATAAATAAATAAATAAAATAAATAAATAAGTTGCTCCAGTTTTATTGGGTCCACCCTCGGAGCCGCTATCTTTGTTCGTGTGTGTAATCGCCTTTTTGGTCCCATGGTTATCTTTTCAGAGCAGGCATGCAAAGGTTGGCACAAGCCTTTATGGGGACAAGTGCTCAGAGCCAGATCACCGCTAATCGTGAGCCGTCACTGTCGAATTTGTACCACCAACCCAATGGTTTGAAATTCGAACGAACTCCAAGGCGCTCTTCAAAGAATGCAAACCTTCCTGTCGGCCGGCATTAACCCTGCGGTTAAAAGATTCTTCTTCTTCTTCTTAGCACTACAGCCACTCTCGGGCCTTCGCTTCCTGAAACTAGCGCCTCCAACTGTCTCGGTTTTTTTTTTAAATCCGAGCAGCGATGAATTGTCTTCGTCAACCGAGTCAGACCAGCGTTTCCTCGGTTTTCCCACTGGTCTCCGGCCCTCAGTTCTCTCAACGAATACCTACTTTGGTTTCGGTTGTTCGTCCATAGGATTCATGTGGCCAGCCCATTGCAGCTTCCGCAGTCTTACAATCGTTGAGACCTCCGACTCGTCAAAAATTTCATACAGCCATTCGCCATTGGTACCCGTCTAGCTTCGCTCCGATTATTCGCCTCAGGACCCGTCATTTAAAGGTGTTCAATATATTTTCAGACCCATAGCATAACATAGATCTTGTTTATGTTTTAAGTGGATGGACCACTGAAAGTAAATAAAAAAAGGAATAAATTTCCACGGATAGGTTACTCTATTCGCAAAAATATCCTTTTTGGATTCTGTCACTAGGTAACTAACTCTAGTACAGTACGTCTCCTTAGGTTTCCTAAGAAGACGGATCAATATGTAACTTATCTATTATTTAATTCATTTTGCTGTACTATTTATTTTATTTATTGTTATTGGAAATTTTCTGCTAAATAGAAATAAATAAATAAAATAAATAAATAAGTTGCTCCAGTTTTATTGGGTCCACCCTCGGAGCCGCTATCTTTGTTCGTGTGTGTAATCGCCTTTTTGGTCCCATGGTTATCTTTTCAGAGCAGGCATGCAAAGGTTGGCACAAGCCTTTATGGGGACAAGTGCTCAGAGCCAGATCAGCGCTAATCGTGAGCCGTCACTGTCGAATTTGTACCACCAACCCAATGGTTTGAAATTCGAACGAACTCCAAGGCGCTCTTCAAAGAATGCAAACCTTCCTGTCGGCCGGCATTAACCCTGCGGTTAAAAGATTCTTCTTCTTCTTCTTAGCACTACAGCCACTCTCGGGCCTTCGCTTCCTGAAACTAGCGCCTCCAACTGTCTCGGTTTTTTTTTTTAAATCCGAGCAGCGATGAATTGTCTTCGTCAACCGAGTCAGACCAGCGTTTCCTCGGTTTTCCCACTGGTCTCCGGCCCTCAGTTCTCTCAACGAATACCTACTTTGGTTTCGGTTGTTCGTCCATAGGATTCATGTGGCCAGCCCATTGCAGCTTCCGCAGTCTTACAATCGTTGAGACCTCCGACTCGTCAAAAATTTCATACAGCCATTCGCCATTGGTACCCGTCTAGCTTCGCTCCGATTATTCGCCTCAGGACCCGTCATTTAAAGGTGTTCAATATATTTTCAGACCCATAGCATAACATAGATCTTGTTTATGTTTTAAGTGGATGGACCACTGAAAGTAAATAAAAAAAGGAATAAATTTCCACGGATAGGTTACTCTATTCGCAAAAATATTCTTTTTGGATTCTGTCACTAGGTAACTAACTCTAGTACAGTACGTCTCCTTAGGTTTCCTAAGAAGACGGATCAATATGTAACTTATCCAAAAAAATTAAATTCACTTTAAATTAAAACTGATAAAAACATTACTTCCATTTGGTTTTAAAATCACAACTGATGATAATTTATTGTATATCATTCCAATTTATAACAAAATCTTGTCGATATTAGCTAAATCACATTCATGGTACCTTGCACCTTACTTCAAGAAAGTCAAAGTACCATGAATGCTTACAACAGATAAAATTTACTATTGAACAATATAATTATTGATTGCAAATGCATGCTTGGTACTTTTCATACGCATATGGAAAGGTGAATCATGATACCTGGCAACTTTTCTTGAGTGAGCTCCAGATACCATAATTGCTTACAAATTTTAATTGTTCGTATAGAGCATTGACTCATTTGTATAATATTTATTTATTTTGCTGAAAGTATCAAGCATGCTTACATAGAAGAACAATAATCAATTGCAATTATGATAGCTTGCAGCTTTCTTGAGTAAGCTCAAGGTATAATTGCTTACATATTTTAATTTGTGTCAAACTTAAGAAAACGGTCACGGAAACTCTTCAAATGATTCAAGAGGCTTACGGTGAGGATGCTTTGTCCAGAACTCAAGTGTTTCAGTGGCACAGAAATTTCCGGGAGGGCCGCGATGACGTCCATGACAAACAGCGCGTCGGTCCTCTATCAACGAGTCACACGGACACAAATGTGCAAAAAGTGCGTGATGTGTTGAACAGTGATCGTCGCCTGAGCATTCGGGCTATCGCAGATGAGGTTGGAATTGATAAGATGACCGTTCACAACATTATTAAGAACGATCTGGGCATGAGGAAGATCTGCGCGAAGCTGGAACCCAAACACCTGACTGATGTGCAAAAGGAGCGCTCGTTGCTGTCGCTTCGGAAATCCTTGATCGACTGCAAACCGAACCAGAGTTCTTACAGCCCGGATATGGCACCAGCGGACTTCTTTCTGTTCCCCAAGATCAAGAGACACCTTAAGGGGACGCGGTTCGGGACTCTGGAAAACGTTCAACGTGCTACGACGAGGGCTCTAGACAGCATCGAGGTTGCCGACTTCCAGGGAGCGTTCGGGGATTGGAAAATCCGGTATCAGCGTGTTATCGACTGCAATGGGGACTATTTTGAAGATTTCTAAAGAAAAATTGTACATATTTTTGCCAATAAAAAATTTCCTGAGGTCAGTCCGGTTACTTATATATATATATATATATATATATATATATATATATATATATATATATATATATATATATATATATTATATATATATATATTTATATATATATATATATATATATATATATATATATATATATATATATATATGTATATGTATATATATATGTATATATATATATTATATATATATATATATATATATATATATATATATATATATATATATATATATATATGTATATATATATATATATATATATATATATATATACATATATAATATATATATATATATATATATATATATATATATATATATATATATACAGTATATATCGTTTATAACGACATCGGATATAACGACATATCGGCTTTTACGACGAATTTCAAAAGTCCCGGCCGGGAAAAGCACTTTTGTATGTAAGAACTGTCGTTTATAACGACATCGGATATAACGACGAAACTAATATAGCGACGGGAAATTGAAAGATGAACTGGTTAAATTTGAGCCTTATAACGACGGACTCACGAATACAGTAAGATTACTCAAAGGAATTATCGAATAAGGGGAATCACCGGGGTATGAAAACAAACGCGACAGAACATAAACAGTCAGTTCAGTGTTTTGTTTAGTGGAAGTTGATTTCTTAGTTTCCTATAAAAGGTCCAATATTTAAACAGCTTAACGAAGGTCGACATGGCAAAAAGAAAGGCGTTCACAATCGCTGAAAAAGCAGCAATTATTTGGCGTCTGGAAGCTGGAGAGTCAAATTTCTGCATTGCCAAAGAATTTGATGTAAGTTCTAAATAAATATGCAGTTAGTAAAAACACTGTATATGCATGTTATTTCATCTTAGGTGGCACATTCAACAATTTCCACGATGTGGAAAAATCGCGATAAAATACAGAGTGTATATGAAAATAGCTCTAAATCATTAAAATTAAAAAAGGTTAGGTCTTGTAAACAATCTAGAGTAAACGACGCTTTATTTGAATGGTTCAAAATTCAAAGAAGTCGCAATATTCCCATCAGCGGTCCTATTTTGCAAGCAAAAGCGGACGATTTTGCAAGAAAACTTGGAATAAAAGATTTTAAATGCACAGTGGGATGGATCCAAAGGTTTAGAAAAAGGCACAACATTATTTTTGGCAAAATAAGTGGAGAAGCGGCAGATGTACCGGAAGGGATGTGTAACGATTGGTTAACAACAGTATGGCCAAATTTAAGAAAAGGATATAAAGACGAAGAAATATTCAACACAGATGAAACCGGTTTGTTTTTTAGAATGATGCCTGATAAAACAATGAAGTTTAAAGGAGAAAAGTGTGTCGGAGGTAAACTTTCTAAAGAAAGAGTGACTGTTCTTGTAACAGCAAATATGACTGGCTCGGAAAAATTAAAACTAGTGGTTATTGGCAAAGCTAAACGGCCTCGATGTTTTAAAAATGTTAAATCACTACCTGTCGAATATGAAAATAACCCAAGAGCCTGGATGACATCAGCCTTATTTGAAAAAATTATTTTGCGATGGGACAGTAAGCTGATTCGACAAAAAAGAAAATGTTATTGCTCTTAGACAACTGTCCCGCTCACCCGAATATTCAAAACTTAAAAGCAATAAAATTAGTCTTTCTTCCTCCAAATACTACGGCAGTTCTCCAACCATTGGATCAAGGCGTAATCAAGTCACTGAAAACACATTTTAGAAAAGTTCAAATTATGAAACTTTTAAAAGACATCGACGAAAATGGTGTGCCTAAAAAAATGCATATCCTTGAAGCCATTTTTCTGATTTCAAAAGCTTGGGATCGTGTTTCTCAACGCACAATAACCAATTGTTTTGCACATGCAGGATTTTATTTAAACGCAACAGAAAACTCTTTTGATCAAGATGATTCCCTACCCTTAGCGGAATGGCGACGGCTACAAAACGATCAAAATGAAGTTGAGGATAATCTATCTTTGGCTCAATGGGTCTGCGCTTTGGCTGTAGATGACTTGGCATCACAAGAATGTTGGGAACATTTTCCAAGCATTGATGAAGAACTTGAAACGGCGGAGGACATGACGGTAGAGGAAATTTTAGCTATCTCAAATCAAGATTTGGAGTCGGGTATAAATAACGACGAAGAGGAAATGAATCCAACTATCGATTTCCAACCACCTACCTCTAAAGATGCTTTTTCAGCGATTCAAACGGTACAACATTTTTTTACATTTAATGAGGATTTAAAAGAGGCTAAAACAGATTTCGCTTTACTACATTTGGAGAAAGTAATTGAACAACACTTTTTAGAAAACCGAAAATCACAAAAACAAACAATGATCACCGATTTTTTTTCTTAAAATTAAATCTGGCTAAGTTAAGTTGTTGTGTCCATTCTTTAGTATGTATCATTTCTGTTGTATTCAATTAACTTTCTCATTTCTATCATAAATAAAGAGTATATTTGAGTATTATGTTTGGATATAGCGACCTACGGTTATAACGACGGAATTTCACTGGTCCCTTCAACGTCGTTATAAGAAATATATACTGTATATATATATATATATATATATATATATATGTATATATATATATATATATATATGTATATATATATATATATATATATATATGTATATATATAAATATATATATATATATATATATATATATATGTATATATATATATATATATATATAAATATATATATAAATATATATATATATATATATATATATATATATATATATATATATATATATATATATATATATATATATATATATATATATATATATATATATATATATATATATATATATATATATATATATATATATATATATATATATATATATATATATATATATATATATATATATATATATATATATATATATATATATATATATATATATATATATATATATATATATATATATATATATATATATATATATATATATATATATATATATATATATATATATATATATATATATATATATATATATATATATATATATATATATATATATATATATATATATATATATATATATATATATATATATATATAATATATATATATATATATATATATATATATATATATATATATATATATATATATATATATATATATATATAATATATATATATATATATATATATATATATATATATATATATATATATATATATATATATATATATATATATATATATATATATATATATATATATATATATATATATATATATATATATATATATATATATATATATATATATATATATATATATATATATATATATATATATATATATATATATATATATATATATATATATATATATATATATATATATATATATATATATATGTTCGTGCGCACATGGCTGTCCGAGTTGCCCAAGGAATTCTTCGATACCGGCATCAAAAAGCTTCCGGCAAGGTGGACAAAATACTTAACTACCTAGTAAAACTGTAAATTTTTGTCAATTATTCTATAGTAAATAAACGTGGTAGATCGTTTGTCTTGATCATATTTGAACCGCCCTCGTAGAGCCAAATTGAATAGCAACGGGGCCATATATATATATATATATATATATATATATATATATATATATATATATATATATATATATATATATATATATATATATATATATATATATATATATATATATATATATATATATATATATATATTGTTACATGTACAAATAATTCTGCGAGCTACTGTCACAATTGTTTTCACAACAATTCAGAACATCAACAAAATGAATTTACTCGAAATCACGAGAACCCACCAAGCATCAACATCTGAAAGTGAGTCACTGCTCCTTTCATTTACGCTCGCTCGAATGTTTCCACTAATTCGCCGGGTTGAATGACTACAGACCCTATGTAAAGGCGAGCTGAATGAATGGGGGGATCAATCATTCAACCGCGATAGCAAACACGGCGATAGTGTGTGGAGTGTGAATTGAAAAGCGATCAAGTGATTTTCGTTGATTGTGAAGTGATCTTAGAAGACAATCGCGATAGAAATTTATGGACAAGTGGAAGTTAGATTTAAATAGTGAAAATTAAAATTGTGAAATAGACCAAATAAGTGACTGTGCATTTTTAAGTAATTTAATAAACTCATTTAATTTAAAAGACATTGCGTTTTCACTTTCCAGGAACATTAAAATTATTGGCTGTGAACCAAAACACGCGACAGCGCTCGCTCAACGATTGGCAGCAATCTTGGGTGAATTGCATGTAGGGGAGGTGGGCTGTGCGCTACATCCCGGATGTGAGATCGTGACTTAGCCGAGGACATGGTGATACTGACTTCTGTCTGACCCAGATTTTGAGCGGGCATGGGAGTATTCAGTCTTACCTGCACAAGATTTTTGAGTGACGGTCCCTCGATTGTCGGTTTTGTCCAAGAGAGGAGGACAATGTCTGCCATGATGCTGGCTAGGCAAATTTCGAAAGCTTCGTAAAGCCACAACTTATATTGGATTCTTTGAACCTAAAATCAAGACAGAGGTTAATGAGGTCTTGGATAAAAATGTAACAACAGAATTCAATTCCTATGGCCGCTGCAGATTTTAGTGGCAGTGAGTTTTGCATTGCAGTCAAGAAATTATATTCTAATATATGATACAACGTATTCAAGAAACTGAATTTTAAAAGCTTGAAATGAAAAAAATTGCAACTAAAAAGAGTGAAATGGAATAATTTAAAAAAAATAGACCCTTGAAAGGATGAAATAAATTTTATGGAAGCAGTGCCAAATTAATGTTCCCGTTTCAACATAAAAACTTCCAACATGTGCACCATCACAAAAGAAACAGGAAAAAATTAATATGGCACCGCTTCCATAAAATTGATTTCATTTTTTTAAGGCACTTTGAAGTTGGTTTTATATTTGTTTTCTAAAAATTATTCTTTAACATAAACAAACAACAGCAACCCGAAATGTAGCAATAAGGAGCTGGAACTAAAAACTATGTAACAAAGAACACAAAAACAAAACATAACCCCGAATAATGTAGACTTTGGCATTCAGCCACCAATACCTAGATGTCTCCGTCGCAGCTCGACCCGCCTCAGCGAATCTAGCCATTGGAAATGTTGGTCTCGTGAACTAAAGATTTGGAGGGTATTTTATCTTTTCATCGGTGGCCCGTCTATATGTATGATATACTATTGGGAGCCTTCAGAATCAAAAACATCGATTCGTGTCCAAATACACGAATGCTTCAGGAAGAACGAAGTCAATAACGAGACAAGTCTCAATGTACCCATTTGTAGGGTGGAACGGCAGTGAAATCCAGGGGGTTTCGCTCACATTTATAGATCACATGCACGAAGACATTTACTTCCGAAAACTCTTATTCCTTCCATAGTACTAGCACTCTGGTTGTATTAGATCTGACATCCATATGTCTAACCAGGGTCTGGTAACAGATAAGTTTGGCCTTATGATCGATGTGTCTGGAATGAAAGAGTCGTCGAAGGGCCATTACTAGTTTTGTGCTTTACTGGGCATGATTTTGACATGTTCATTATAGTACAGAAATTCATCGAGATGAACACCGAAGTATCGAACATAGGTTTTATGTGGAACCCGTTCTGAACTACCCTCACCAGTCATAATGTGGAAATGCTTCCAATTACGTTTCAGGTCTTGACTGGCCCCCTGCAGTATTGCCCGAAACAAGATTGTTTCGCACTTCTGCGCATTGATTTTCATTCGTCAATTGTCAGTGTACACATCATTAAACATTTTTTGAAGATTGCTCTGAACTATTGCAGCTTTTCGCTCTGCCGTATAGATGATCAGATCGTCAGCAAGCGCTTCCAATGATCTCGTTAGTGAGACGTTAAAATCAAAGCGGTTCAATGGCTTGCGAATGAATATTGAGAAGAGCAGGGGCGCAGTAACTGTTCCCTGCTGTAGACCATTCAAGACCTTGAAGTCGCGCACTGTCGTTAGATTTCCACCGGTTAGAACAAACGATTTACCGTATAACATATTACACATCATGGCGACACGGTGTCTGGGGAACCTGTTCTGAAGGAGATTAAAAATCAGTCCATCTAACCACACCGTATCGAAGGTTTTTCCATATCAATGCGACACGCTCCAATAGTTATCTGAGATTACTTTCGATATCGCATGTTTGGTCGAATGCCTGGCACGAAAACCAAATTGTCAATTCGAAATCAACTCATATTTCTCGATGTTCTCGACTTCAAACATCTTGCTGACGTTAGGCAACAAGCTGATTGGGCGATAGCTTTTAGAGCACGAAGATTCTTTTTCTTTCTTCAAGATCCGATATACTTTAGCCTTTTTTTTACACATTTGGGAAATATGAATTGGTCAACATTTTGTTGAACAATACGCAATAATTCCTAATAGCTACCTCAGGCAAATGTCGGAGAACTTGATTTGGCACACCGTCGATATGACATGATTTCTTGTTGTTTATCCTGCGAAATATGAAACACAAGTCTTCATAGCTGACAAAATAATCAATAAGATTCAAGCTCGGTATGAGGTTAGATGTCAATGTTTCATTGAAATGAAGAATTGATTGCCCGTTAAGGCTTGATTTGAAGTCAGAAACTTTTGCTTCAACGACCTCTGAAAAAATTTCGTTCCCTCTCTCGGGGTTTGGTAGATGAACGAATTCAAAATGTGTTCCAATAAGGGCAAGTTTTTGCATTCCATCGCATATAATCCTGTTTCCATTTCTATCCGGAGTCGTACTATTAATTTCGATACCAGCCCAATCGAGATGATTTATCTCCTCACTAGCGACTCCAAGATTCGATACCTTCACTCGAGACTTCTTACGGAATATTCTATTCACTTTCGCAAAAACGCCATCTGGGTTCCTGTGGGCTAGGCCCCCTCAATTTTTCCGCCCATTGATTGCTGACCTCACTCCTAAAGTATGAACGGATTAAGTTCCGGACATTCGTCAGGTGTAATTTCGACAAAGCCAACGAGTGATGGTTGTAGTCCAAAAATCGCCAATAAATATTCTTGGAGCGTGTGAGAAGGCTTTTCAATCTTTTTAACCTTGCAATGGTTGGTGTTTCATATCCTTCCATATTGATTCGATGTTTAATCCGGGGAACTACTTTCTCAATAGTTTCCAACATCAGCTTCTCTAACTTCGACAAATAGAGATCTATTTCATCGTTAGTTAGATTCCTGTCATTAAGAACCATTGAACAAGGGTTGTCATCATCAGAAGGAGGTAATTGCTTCTGGTACTCCCGATTAAACTTTTTTTGGAACTTTCTACAATCCGTAGTTTTGAAATTTAACACATGATTTTCATGTTGAACTGGAATGAGGAAGAAATCATCCCTTTGATGATTGGTTTCTATTACGATTGCGTTATGGTCGCTATCATAAGGAAGCACCTGCAGTTTCCATTGAGGACTATTAAAGCTGAGTTCAAGTCTTGCGTCAGCAATGCATAGGTCCAAATATGAATTTGTCCTAGGATAGGTTGCATCTGTATTCAATTTGGCTCTCTATTATTCAGATTTCAGGAATACACCTCTTGGATTATTGTTAGCGTTCAGCCATGATGTATGCTTGGCATACAGGTTGTCAGCAAGAATATAATAATTATGCAGCCTGTTCAATTCGAGTATTTCAAACAAAGAATTGAGCTCCTCCTTGAACTTGAGAACATTTCGACCAGTTGCATAGGCAGAGATAACGAAGAGGTTATCCCCACCTTGCAATGAAATTTTGATAACGGACACTTCAAGAGGTTCAAAGCTTTTGAATTCCACTTTTTGAATATTTTGGAAACAATAGGGTCTTCGAACCAATATCCCGGTGGCACCTCCCTCATCATCGTTTACTCTATCGTTTGTTACGAATTCAAAATCCATAAATGTCATGGAGTGCCATGAACTGAGATGGGTTTCAGTGAGAAGCATGATGTTAGGCTGTTGCTCAACAATAAATTCAAGAAGATAATCGCGTCGATGTAGAGAAATGATATTGCTTATTGATTCTAACTGAAAGTGATTCAAGCTGTTGGTTAAATTTTAAGAAGCAGCTCATCAATGCCACTTATAGTGCATTATTTATTTTATTTTATTAAGTGTCTGCTGGTCCTCTAGCAGCAAGTGTAAATGATACCCCGGGCTTGCCGGAGCTAGGCAATGTTACACTGCCGTATACTTGGATTTGTTTTGGAGAAAATTGAACTTTTTCATATTGTCGCGTGTTATGATTCGCGGCCAATAATTTTAATGTTCCGGGAAAGTGAAAACGCAATGTGTTTTAAATTAAGTTAAAAGAGTTTATTTACTTATAAATGCACAATCATTAATTTAACACTTTCACTGATTTTAATTTTCACTTTGCCTATAAATTTTTCACTTTAACTTTCTTATCGATCACGAAAATCTCTTTACTATCACTCGATCAATATCGCTTTCCAATTCGCACTCCACACTTTCGCAGTTTTTATTATCGCGGTTCTACTGAATCATCCCCCCATTCATTCAGCTCGCCTTTATATAGGGTATCTAGCCTTTCAATCCGTTTCTCGTACATTGGCGAATGTTCTGCCGAGAGGCATCTGGTATATTCGAGCAGCTTAATGAATGGCGCAGTGACTCACTTTCAGATGTTGATCATGCTTGGTGGGTTCTCGTCGTTTCGAGTAAATTCATTTTGTTGATGTTCTTAATGGTTGTGCAAACAATTGCGACAGTAGCTCGCAGAATTATTTGTACATGTAACAATATTGATATCAAGGGCATCCTCGGTATGATGCTGGATGACCAAATATACCGCAGTTAACACAGTATAATTTTTCTTTCAGCTCGATATGAGATTTAATGCACCGATATTGCATGGCCCGATTGGCAGCCGAATGACCAAATCGTTGGCACCTGTAACACTGGTTGACCTCAGTTTTTTGAAGACGCTTCCATTTCACCACTCGGAAGTTCACGTATCTTACTGGTTGGAAGGCATTTGGACTGCCATCGTTTGAAATTTGTACCAAATAAAATGGTAACATTTTGCCTTCAATAGTTGTTCTCCTTGTAGCAATATTTTTTACACTGACTGTATTCTCGCCACAATCAAGACCCTTTAACCGGAAGATATGATTTTTCTCCGCCTTTGGCGTGTATGTGAAATGGAGCATTATTCGCTAGCTTGAAATCAGCCAGTGTTTTTTTTTTCTTGTTAAATACCTCAATTCCCTACCACTGTCTCCATTACTTTTTCTTCGTCGCACTACGCTCGTGTGATCTGCATTCACATCTCGTCGCTTCGTCAAGTATGCCACCCAGACAATGTTCAATACATCGGTATAAGGGGGCACACAAAATAATGTGAATTAATCTTTTCATAAATATCTAGTCAAAATTCATAACCAGCTCTCAACGATAAAAAAAAACAATGCAATACGACGCATTTAAAAAAAAACACGAGTAACTGTCTCTTAAGTATCTCGCTGATAGGGATACCATCCTAAGTTAAGTGTGAAAACCCTTAAAGATCGGTTTCAGTTTACTTTGTCCAGATTGTCTTTTTTCTGGCCCATACTTTTTCTTCGACTAATTGTTGTAAGTAATTAGGGTTTATAGATAAATCAAGCATTCGTTGAGCAATTACTTCATCATCTTCAGTGTTTTTCATTCTTGAAGGATGGAATGCATTGAGAGAAGCGCATATAGTCATGGTAACCAGAAGTAATGGCCAACATCATAGGTTTAACCAAAGGTCTGCCTTTGTGTAGCGAGAAATATGGTCTCTGAAAGGAAATAGTTTGCACTCTTCTGAATATAAATGTACGTGCCATCCGCAACGAGTATCACTGTATCATTGTCCTCGTCGGGAATAAACAATCTACTTGCTAAAGGCCTCGGAAGTTTTTCAATAAACTGTGGTCTCGTTATATAGTACGTTCTGTTCCAAGTTGTAGTGGCATAAAGTTCTCAATTATAGCCTGGCGGGCACATTGCACAGAAGATGATATTAGTCTTTTTCTCATATTGAATAATGCGGAAATAACGCTGTTAGAGAGACCAGTTCTTAGTTTCACAAGTATTACTGCCAAGCAAGTACGAGCTGACCTAATTTTCAAGGAATGAATTTTGGGCCTTACTAACTCAAAAGTGTAGTTGAAATTAGACATAGATATACCCATGAGAGTACAATAGTCGGAATCAGAAAGCTGTCCCGGTGTGTCTAAATTGAGACCTCTCTTCTTTGCTACATTTCTGATACTGTTCAAAAGACGTTCAATATCTTTTCCACACATTAATGTATTAGCACCTACTCGCCGTAAAGCTTGCAGAGCCAATTCGCTAAATACAGATCCGGTGATATGAGTTTTGCAGCATCTTTTCCCCGAGGAAATATAGATCCCAGTTTCAATAAAGGCTTGAGTATGAGCTGCTTTTGATACAATCACGAGACTCCTCTTACGTTTGCATACTATACAACACGTATTTGAGTTGTGACAACGAGGTATTGATAAACGTATATCAGGCTTCTTTGTGGTATCGTCGGCAGACCTTGTCGTAGCAGGAATTCTAGTCATTGAGGAAGTCAACGTAAAAGTATTTCGATTTTGAGCCCGAGCCATACAAAATGGATATGATATGCATTTAGAACATAACTGACAACCACTCTGTAGCTCAGTTTTTATGATAGATAGCATTTTGATGTTAACACCGATACGAAAATCACTTTCAGTTTTTCGCCATGTTTTACAACAGTCACACTGGCTATCAGGCATTATTAATTATATAGTTTTCGAACGTAAAATTTGCAACGATAGCTATGAAACACAATTTTGATGTCTACACTACAAATACTATTTTTAGCACGGCAAAACACGTCGAAACACGTTCCGATTGTGGCGCAACTGATACTTATGCGCAAAATATATTTGTCCGTGTGGGATAGAAGTGCACAGTGAACCAAAATAAATCAGTACTCAAAAACAAATTTATAAAAAGGAGTAACTTTGAGAGTCAAAATGAATATGGTTCATAGACCGCGTCTTTGAGAAATGATAATTTAAGGAATGAGAAAATGACACAAACATTTCAAAAATGGTGAAATACTCTCTTTGGGTAATAGTTGCTATGACTTACGAAATTATTTATCACTTAAATCTTATTGAATAAAAAAATAGAAATTTTTTTCCGAGTGTGTTATGGGCGAAAAATGTCTTTTATCAACCCTCCTCCTCTATAACGGGTAGTATTGAATAAAGCACTTTTGACTTTGAAGGCCCGAGAGGGGCTGTAGCGCTACAAAGAAGAATCGAGAATCAATTCATCACAATTTTTCTCCGATGATTCTTCAACTTTATATGCCTGCCCCTGGTTGATGCACTTTTTTAGGGTTTTGTAAAATAATTTTACAAAACCCTTCTAAAATCGCGTCCTGTCTGTCTGTCTGTCCGTCCGTCCGTCCGTGTGTCACAGCAGTTTTTCTCGGAAACTACTTATGCTAGAAGCATCGAATTTTGTATGTAGGTGTAAAGTGGTGCTCTCTTCAAAGTTCAACTGCAAAAAATTTTTATAAGGTATTTAAGGGGGGTCTCCCCATGTAGGGGAGTGACCCCCCGAAAAAAAAAAAAATTTCATTGAAGGTAGCCGATATGGGTATCAAATGAAAGGTCTTGATGAGGACTTTTCAAAACAGGTCTTAGTTTGGCAAAGTTTGCTTCGAGGGGCGCACAGGGAGGGGAAATACACGAAAAATTTGTGTCCCCCCCCCTCGCGATTGGACACCTCTGATCCGAAAAATCAAGAATGTAGGCCTTGATGAGTACAACAACAACAAATACGTGAGAAGTCGCAATTCACTCAACTTTGTTAGTAATAGTATGATTTATCGATTTTATGTTTTCTTGAATAAAATCTTAATGGTACCCTTAAATTCAATGAAATTCAGTACACAGATGACTATTTATAAGATTGATTAGCCCTGCAAGTTTCATAAAGATTGAATCATATTTAGCGAAGTTATAGCGGTTTGAATTTTCCTGTATTACTATGGAACAATATGCGCTGCATGTATTACTATGGCAACATATGGCTATGGAACAACATGCGCTTTTTACCGACTCAGACACTAAAGTTTTGCTAGGATTTGCATGAAAATTTCAGGAATGATAGGTGTCATGAATACTTTTGAGAATCGGTTCAGCTAGGTATCAGTAATCGTAAAACAAAATAGTGGCTGTTTTAAATGCGAAGATTGAATAATTTTGAGTTATTTTTCCCAGCTTCAACGTTTAAGGTGCATGCTTTGAACACTTGATTCAATTTAATGAATGACTGAAGATGAGTACCTACAATTAATACTCATAAGTGAAACAAGTCAAGGAGGCGGGAGAGAGCTCCTAGCAAAAGGGTTTTGTAACAACTCTAGGATTCGAAAAAATTGGCTATTAATCGATGATAACAGTACAGGAGAGTGGCCCCTGAAAAAAAAATTCATCAAACGTGGCCGATATGAGTATGAAATGAAAGTTTTCATGGGTGCTTTTCAAAACAGTTCTTAAACTGTCAGTTTTTGCTTCAGTGGGGCACAGGGGGGAAATACATGAAAAATGTGTTTCCTCCCTCGCGAATGGACATCTGAAATAATTATCAAGGGAGATATTTATGAGTATAACAATAACAAAAACCTCAGAAGCCTAAATTCGTTCAACTTTGTTAATAATGGTATGATCTTCGAATTTCACATTTTCTCCAATAAAATCGTCATTGACATGCTTCTTGACTTTATTCGATCTGGTGACTGCATTTTGAAAATTGAATACAAAACCCTTCTGACATGAGCGTAGGTCTGTTTACCCAACTTGTTTCGTTTGTTTTTCTTTCCATAATTTACTCGTATATCGTCCGCATTCACCCTTTACGTGGCCAGATCGTTTGCAAAACAATGTTTTCGCCGCAGTTTTTAATGCCGAATCCATGTTGTCATTGCTGTTGCTGTCCGCCTCTATTCGCTGTTGATGCATGGTAAACTCCTTACGATAACACCAATGTGCCAGGTAGTTGACAATTGTTCTTCCCCCAATTCATTGAATTTTCGGAATAAATTCATTAGATTATTCGAATGCTCTTCGACATTTCCACCTTTACTCATTTTCAAACCACAAATACGGCGAGTTATGCTCATTTTATTTGCCACTGAATCTTTTTCATGAAATGTTTTTAATGCCATCCACACATCTTCCGCCGTGATTTTATTTCGAATGTGACATAATTAGTTGTCTCCGACCGACAAACCAATCCACGCACGAGCCTGCTCATCGCGAATTGCTGATTACTTCCACGTTGGCATTATTTTCCTTTGGTTCTGGTTTGGTTTCACTTAAAACACTCCACAGTTTTCCTTAATGAGCAGTAACTCCATTTTGTACTTTCACATACTCGTAAAATAATTGTCATTGTTCAATTTTGTTATAAACGCTTTATTTGATTCTGCCATTGTAATTTTATCCACTTGTATGTACCCTTGGCGTAAACTGTCCCTAATACTTGTTTAATTTCGTAACCCAATTTCGTTTGTTCACTTACTGAGCCCATAACCTGGCATACATGAAAGTCTGTATGTGTATTATTCAGTCAAATGAGATGGATGCGTAGAACTCTACGTAGCATAGTATACTCACATAGTATCCACACTCAATCTACCCTCCGGAAAAATCCGAACACAAGCCGAATAGCGACCATAAATCTTCGGTAGCAGGTAGGTAGGTAAATGCTGGCGCGAGGATTGACACGAATATAAACATGTGCTTCGATGAGAGATTTCAGGATTACCATATCTCAAAAAATTAATAAATTTGCAGAAACACAAATTCGCTCCATGGAATCTTTTAGTTTTTATTAGGATCTGGCAGCACTCCTATGTTCTGAAATGCGTAAAAGAACACGTGCGTCGGAAATTTTATTTGCTTTTTGTTTTGTTTTTTGAATACAACAGGCCTCAGCTCAGCTGACGTGCCTCGGCTCAGCTGACCGGCCCCTGGGAAAATTCAGAAAGTATGCAAAACAGGGTAAATAGAGGATATGGATACTATATGAATGTACTATGCTGCGTAGACCCACTGTGAAGCAAAACTTTAAGAAATAAAACAAAAAATCTAATTTTATTAGCGATTACAATTTAGTGTTAACTAAAGGAGTAACAAAACGAGAATAATAAAATAAAAATGAAACTCCAATAACTTTTCATCAGTCTAAAGTAAAGTGTGCATATTTGATTTTATCAATAAATAATTGTTTATATCGTTTATCTCTACACTACCCACAATGAAAGCTACTTCACATTCTCGGCTGCTATCAGGTTCCCCATTTATGAGTATTTTTTGTAATCTCATTCCTTGCACATCGTGCGTTTGCAGTACATTAAGTTTTTGTCGACTTGCCTATCGATATAACTTCTTAACAGCACGAGCTATGTATGTTCAGTGGTCTGCAGTTCCTGGATCCAAAATCGTAATCCTTTTCAATAATTGCAACGCCATTTTTGTAGGTGCCCAACCCATTGCAAGGCTACCTTGATGGTCTGAAACAAATGTGGGTTTCTCAAGGTTGGAACGTTAGCTTGTTGCCCAACCTTCGCTTAGGTGTCATGATTATTAATATCAATCCCGTTGGGGGGACAAAAGACTTTCTATTACCGTCTAATGTTAGCCTAAAAAAAAGAACAATTTTAACGACGACGCAACCAGCGGTTGCAGCCACGATGTTAACAGTACATCAAAAGCGGTACTAACTACGACAAAAGCGAAGAATAACACAATGACAGTGAAGGCAGATGAAAAACGGAGACTAGCAGACAGTCTGGTTCAGACTGAGATTCCTGCGGCGTTCGCAGCAAAAAAAGCGGGAAACTCTGCAGGACGCTTCAGGTGTTCGAGCCTCAGAAGAAGATAATATAAAGAGCACCAAAAATTCGATTGTCACTGCTGCGATCGTTACCGAAGCGACCGATGCAAGGGTCGCAAATCCCGACATTGCAACGAAAAATCCAGAAGCCAACGAGGAGATTACGGCACGAAAAGCAACAAGTGACCAGACACCGCGTGATGCACCGCCAACGTCGAAAATGTGGCGGAAGTACTGCACTCGGAAACGGAACTCGATAACCTCTCCCAAGGATGGTTGCAAGGTACAATTGCGGCCCAGCGATACGAAGAAGAAAGGCTACTCCGAAAAGCGGGAGATGTTCTGAAAAGAATACAATCTGCATGCGACTCCCCAAAAATCAGCGAAGCAGCAAAGGTGGGGCTCCTTGAACTAGAGGAGCTCCTAGATCGTATAGGGCACTATCGGAGGAGCTGGTTAAGGGCCGAAGACGAACAGAAGGCTAAAGAGGCTCTTCTGGCGAAATCTAAAGGTGACATGCAGATATGTCCACCATTAAAAGTCAATAAAAGAATGGCGTCTAGCCCAATCGAAGGAGATCGGGATAAAAGAAGGAAGGAAGAGGCACTTGATAGGCGTGGAGCACCAGATCAGGGGTTCCAGACAGTGCTTACAAAAGGAGCGAAAAAAGCCGCAAAGAAACTCCTTCAAAAAAAGCCAGAAAGTAAAGTTCGCATGGACGCCCAATCAGAAAAAGGACCTGATGCAAAACAGGAGAGGCAGAAGCCCCGACGAAGACCCCGGCAGCAGGCACTGCTTGTAAAGCCCCAAGATGGCCGATCCTACGCGGAGGTGCTGCGGGACATCAGGGGAAACGTAAGGCCCGAAGACACCTATACTACCATTAAAGTAGTACGACCAACGCGGTCGGGCCACATACTGGTCGAATTCGGAGCAGAGGCCGGCAATAAAGAAGCATTCTGTGACGCAGTAAAGAAAGTCCTCGGCAAAGCGCAACTATAGCCCCGATGGCAACGATGGCAACGATCGAAATACGGGACATTGACTGCGTGACGGATCTGGCCGAGGTAGAAGAGGCCATCAAAAGGGAGTTCCCTAGCGTGGGAAGGATCAAAGCGAGACTGACACCAGAAAACAACAGGGGACAACGCATGGCCATAGTTGAGTTCTGAACAAGGGCAAAGTACGAATAGGGTGGGTTGTCTGTAGGATACGGCGAAGAGCAACGCCTCTTCAATGTTTCAAATGCTTTGGTTATGATCACACCAAACAAGTATGCAAAGGACCCGATAGGAGTCGTCTATGTTACAAATGCGGTGAAATGGGACATAAAAGAAAAGAGTGTACGAAGAAGGCACACTGTATTCTTTGCAAGGATGCTGATCCAAAATCTGATTTTGGACACGTCTTGGGATCAGGAAAATGCCGGGTGTTCCAGGAAGCTCTAGCCAAGGCAAAATCAGAACTCCGATGACCCGCATCCTGCAGCTAAACCTACACTGCAGTTTAACCACCCAAAATCTGCTTGAGCAGTTTGCGAGGGACATGAAAGCCGACTTCTTGCTGCTGAGTGAGCAACACCATAATAAAAGTCCTGCATGATGGTATTCTGATGAAACTAATACTGCCGCCATCTGGGTTCGGAACAGTGACTTTCAAGCGGAGGTTGTGGACGTGGGGATGGTTTCGTGTAGGTTCGGTGCGCAGGGACCACCTTCTTTAGTGTGTACCTAACGCCTAACGAATCGATATCATCCTTCCAAGCCAAGCTTAATGCTTTGGAGGGCGCTGTCTCGAACGCAGAGGGTAAAGTGCTCGTTGGGGGCGACTTCAACGCTAAAGCAATCGAATGGGGCATGCCTCAGACGGATCCGCGGGGAAAACGAATCCTGTAAATGGCGGCCAGGACGGCCCTCGTCGTACTAAACTCCGGAAATACGCCGACTTTCCGCCGTATTGGCTGTGAGGGAACCATACTGGACGTGACATTCGCCTCGGAGTCCTTAGTACGGAGGATACACAACTGGAAAGTATTAGAGGACTACTCAGCCAGTGATCATCAGTGCATTCTGCTTGAGATAAGTGATGCTGTCTCCCGACGTCCGTGCTCTCGGCCTTCTACAGCTGGATGGAACATTGGAAGGATGGACGTCGAGAGGTTCGTCGAGGTGCTCACAGCAGGTGAGCCGCTGCAGGGAGCTTCGGAGGGGACGGAAGAACTGGCGGCTCAAGACGTGGTGAACTCTACTATGCGCATCATTACGACTGCTTGCTGCGCTTCTATGCTCCGTCGAAGACCCCGGCACGGCAAGCCCCCAGTGTACTGGTGGTCAACTGAAATCGCTGAAAAGCGTTGAGTGTCACAAGCTTCAACGTGAGGCTCAGCGGGCGCGGAATGGTGACGAGGCATGCAACTGGGTGGCAGCATATAAGTCGGCCAGGAAATGCCTTCGCAAGCTGATCAACAGTAGCAAGGCTCGCTGCTGGCAAGACCTAGTGGACAATGTGAACAAGGATCCGCGGGGCCATGGCTACAAGCTGGTCATGCGGAAGCTTGGTGCCCTACGGAAGCCTTGTATACATGACGCGGAAAAGATGGACGCGATAGTGCGGGGACTCTTCCCCGCCCATCCCGTCCGTGTTGACGCTGTCCATGGTGAAACAGCAGTCGAGTGCCCACTCTCCACACAGCTGGAACTGGAGGAGGCAGTCCTCTCATCGAAAGCGAGGACGCCTCCAGGTTCAGATGGTGCTCCAGCTGCGGTGTTGCGGCTCGTCTATCACCATTGTCCTGACCATTCAACGCTTGCCTCCGGGACGGGGTTTTCTCGGTACAATGGAAGGGGGCGAGGCTCGTGCTGATCAGCAAGGGGAAGAGGAATCCCGAATCGCCGTCTGCATACCGCCCGTTATGCATGCTAGACACGGCTGGGAAAATGCTAGAGAAACTCATCAAGGGAAGACTCACTGACGCGATTCGTGCTGCTGGGGACCTATCTCCTCGGCAGTACGGCTTTAGAGCAGGACGTTCTACCATTGATGCGATTGCAGAGGTGGTGAACGCGGTCCAAAGGGCAGAGGCATATAGTCGCACCAAGCGACGGATCGTCCTGTTGGTGACACTCGACGTCAGGAATGCCTTCAACTCCGCTAGGTGGGTGGATATTCTGGACACGCTGGGAAACTCTTTTCAAGTTCCAGAATATCTAATGCGGCTTTTGAGGAACTACCTAAGGGACCGAAGCCTGCTCTACAACACGACACAGGGCCAACGAAGGATGGAAATTACATCGGGTGTTGCCCAGGGATCTATCCTTGGTCCGGACCTGTGGAACGTGTCTCACGACGGGCTACTGAGACTTGAGATGCCAGATGAGTCGCGCTTGGTCGGCTATGCGGATGATGTTGCGGCTCTGGTCGCTGGACGCACCGTTGAACAAGCGCAACTTAGGCTAGGTATGCTAATGCGCCGAGTGAGGGACTGGATGACTGCTCGCGGGCTGAGTTTAGCACTGGAGAAAACCGAAGTGGTCATCTTGACAAAAAAGAGAATCCCTAGAGTAAGGATGATCAGTATTGGAGATATACAAATCGAATCGAAGCCAGCGGTGAAGTACCTGGGGCTACTGATCGACTCGAAGATGAGTTTCTCTGAGCAAATCAGGGCAACGGCTGAGAAGGCTGCTTCGGGAATATCGGCTCTGAGTCGACTTATGGCCTACGTAGGGGGACCCAGCCCATCAAGAAGACGCCCCTTGATGAGTGCTGTAGGGTCGGTGCTACTGTACGGAGCAGAGGTATGGCGCGACGCTCTCAGCAAGGAGGTATACCGAAAAAGTTTGGCACAGGTACAGAGAAGAGGAGCCCTGAGAATTGCATCTTCGTATCCAACAGTCTCTGACTCGGCGGAGAGAGTTATTGCAGGCGTGGTACATGTCGCCCTCCTTGCTAGAGAGTGGCGCGATTTTTACCTCCGCCGAAACGAGGATGCGAGGGAGATGGTTGTCCGCGAGGAGAGACGGTGCTCGCTCAACTATTGGCAGCAGTCTTGGGTCAGCTAAAAATGCACAAAGTTCTGGGGAGGTCCCACACTTCACCTATACCCCGAAAAGTGAGGAGAACCAGACGTTTTTGTTGAAGGGCTTGGACTGCGGAAAAGATACCGTTGATCTTCTTCAGGTGCTCACGGAAACAGCATCAGAAATTGAATTCGCGACAAGAAGGTTGATGGTAGAAAAAAAGATTTACCACTTTATTTGGTGCAGATCTCAAATAAGAGCAGTTCAAGTGCTTTTCAACAAATAAGTACTTGAACTTCCGAGTGGTGAGGTGGGGACGCCTCCAGAAAAGAGAAGTCAACCAGAGTCATCGGTGTCAAAGAATTGGACATTCGGCTGGCAACTGCGCCATGCATTATCGATGCGTCAAATGCAAGGACCTTCATGCTCGCGGTGAGTGCAAATTGGCTCAGATCGAGCCAAAAGAAAAATAATACTGTGTTAACTGCGGTGTTTTTGGTCACCCGGCATCATATCGAGGATGCTCCCGATATCAAGATCCGAGATTAAAATTTGTCCCTAAGCAAACACAACTACACCGCAGTGTCTTAGCTCCAAACTTCGTCAAGCCCGGAGTATTTGCACTCGCCGCTAGAGGACCAGCAGAAAATGCTGGAAAAAATGTAAGTGGCAACAATGTGCTGCTTCTCAAAATTTACCAGCAACTAAATTCTTTATCTGAGAGAATCGATAAGTAAGATACGAGAATTAATCTTGTCTTTCAGCATTTACGGCTTTCAAATGACTCATGATAACTTGTCATCCATTCCCATGAATAGAATTCAATGCCCTCCTTCTGATGATGGCAACGCTGGCTCAATAGTTCCTAATGACAGGAATCTAACTCAAGATGAAATAGATCTCTATTTGCCGAAGTTAGAGAAGCTGACGTTGGAAACGATTGAGAAAGTCGTTCCCAAGATCAAACATCGAAACAATATGGAAGGATATGAAACACCAACCATTGCAAGGTTGAAAGATTGAAAAGCTTTCTACTCACACGCGTCAACAATATTTATCGACGATTTTTGGACTACAACCATCCCTCGCTGGCTTTGTTGAAATTACACCTGACGAATGTCCGGAACTTAATCCGTTCATACTTCAGGAGTGAGGTCAGCAATCAATGGGCGGAAAAATTGAGGCGTATTAGCCCAGAGGACCCAGATGGCGTTTTTGCGAAAGTGAATAGAATATTCCGTAAGAAGTCTCGAGTGAAGGTATCGAATCTTGAAGTGGCTAGTGATGAGATAAATCTTCTCGATAGGGCTGGTATCGGAATTGATAGTAAGACTCCGGATAGAAATGGAAACAGGATTATATGTGAGGGGTTGCATAAGCTTGCCCTGATTGGAACACATTTTGAATTCGTTCATCTACTAAACCCTGAGAGAGGGAACGAAATTTTTTCAGAGGTCGTTAAAGCAAAAGCTCCCGACTTCAGATCCAGCTTGAACGGCCAATCAATTCTTCATTTCAGTGATACATTAACATCTGACCTCATACCGAGCTTGAATCTTATTGATTATTTTGTCAGCTATGAAGACTTGTGTTTCATATTTCGCAGGATAAACAACAAGAAGTCATATGGTACTGATGGTATTCCAAATGTAGTTCTGCGACATTTGCCTGAGGTAGCTATTAGGAATTATTGCATATTGTTCAACAATATGTTGAGCAATTCATATTTCTCAAATGAGTGGAAAAAGGCTAAGGTATTTCCGATCTTGAAGAAAGGAAAAGAATCTTCATGCCCTAGCATGCATTTTTCAGTACCAGATTAAGATCAGCCGGAACTATGGTTTTAAGGAAGTTACTAAATAATTGGCTTTCCAATCGGGAGTACGTTTTGTACACAAAACGATATCAATAAATTCCAATTTTAATTGAAAAACATCTACTGGTGTATTGAAGCCTGTTCTTCATAAAAATATAAGGGGTACCGGTTAATTTGCAAGTTTGGGATGGATCTTGGTCGGGCAATGTCTCCAATTCGTGATCTTCAAACTTTTTTGGCTGTCCGGGCCGCTCATCGTCCTCCAAGTCAAAATTGCCACTTTTAAACCGTGCAAACCACTTCTGGCACGTACGCTCAGCTAGAGCATGCACACCATACACTTCCACCAAAATACAATGACTTTCGGCAGCCTTTTTCTTCAATGAAGAAGTACTCCCCGTAAAAACACTTTATTCGGCACAAAATTCGACATTTTCAGAGTAAAAAAAAGTATTGTTGTTTACGCTTCAGCTAAATGACACATACTGATTCTGAAATTATATAACAGTAGCTTTCCAAGACATATTTGAAAAGGTGAATCACTGGAATAAAAATCAAGTTACGCCATCTGTAAATTAACCGGTACCCTTATTATTTAAAGAGGGGGGAATACATCACGTAAAGAAACATCAGCCCGCTTTGTTGTGTGTGGTATAATGGTTCATCTTCTAGTAGGGGAGCCCACGATGTTTAATTTGCAGTCACTCGAGCGTTGTAGAGACAATGATAATTATTTGAAAGATTACATTATAGAAAGAAAAAAATGTTCTATGATGTATATCGATTCACCGGTGGCGGAAGCATCTACAGTTTTCCAAAAATGTAAAAAAAATAGCATCGATGCAATACTCGAGAGTGTCAGATTTTGTTATGGTAAATGCGCCACATTTCCCTGATGACGAAGGTACCTTAATATGCCGGTTTGCACGGTGGAGGTGGGTTGAAAATTTGAAGAAACAAGTTGGGTAAACAGACCCACGTTCATGTCAGAAGGGTTTTGTATTCAATTTACACAATGCAGTCACCAGATCGAATCAAATCAAGAAACATGTCAAAGACGATTTTATTGGAGAAAATGTGAAATTCGAAGATCATACTATTATTAACAAAGTTGAGCGAATTTCAACTTCTGAGGTTTTTGTTATTGTTACGCTCATAAATATCTCCCTTGATAATTATTTCAGATGTCCATTCGCGAGGGAGGAAACACATTTTTCATGTATTGCCCCCCTGTGCCCCCACTGAAGCAAAAACTGACAGTTTGAGAACTGTTTTGAAAAGCACCCATGAAAACTTTCATTTCATACTCATATCGGCTACGTTTGATGAATTTTTTTTTTCAGGGCCACTCTCCTGTACTGTTACCGATTAATTGCCAATTTTTTCGAATCCTAGAATGGTTACAAAACCCTTTTGCTAGGAGCTCTCTCCCACCTTCTTGACTTGTTTCACTTAAGAGGATTAATTGTAGGTACTCATCTTCAGTCATTCATTAAATTGAATCAAGTGTTCAAAGCATGCACCTTAAACGCTGAAGTTGGGAAAAAATGACACAAAATTATTCAATCTTCGCATTTAAAACAGCCACTATTTTGCTTGGCGATTACTAATACCACTAGCTGAACCGATTGTCAAAGATATTCATGAGATCTATCATTCCTGAAATTTTCATGCAAATCCCAGCAAAACTGTAGTGTCTGAGTCGGTAAAAAGCGCATGTTGTTCCATAGCCATATGTTGCCATAGTAATAAATGCAGCGCATATTGTTCCATAGTAATACAGGAAAATTCAAACCGCTATAACTTCGCTAAATGTGATTATGAAACTTTCACGGTAGATCAATCTTATAAATAGTCATCTGTGTACTGAATTTCATTGAATTTAAGGGTACCATTAAGATTTTATTCAAGAAAACATAAAATCAATAAATCATACTATTACTAACAAAGTTGAGTGAATTGCGACTTCTCACGTATTTGTTGTTGTTGTCCTCATCAAGGCCTACATTCTTGATTTTTTTCAGATTTTTCGGATCACAGGTGTCCAATCGCGAGGGGGGGGGGGGGGACACACACATTTTTCGTGTATTTCCCCTCCCTGTGCACCCCTTGAAGCAAACTTTGCCAAACTGAGACCTGTTTTGAAAAGTTCTCATCAAGACCTTTCATTTGATACCCATATCGGCCACCTTCAATGAAAATTTTTTTTCGGGGGGTCACTCCCCTATATGGGGAGACCCCCCTTAAATACCTTATAAAAATTTTTTGCAGTTGAACTTTGAAGAGAGCACCACTTTACACCTACATACAAAATTTGATGTTTCTAGCTTAAGTAGTTTCCGAGAAAAACTGCTGTGACACACGGACGGACGGACGGACGGACAGACAGACGGACAGACGGACGGACAGACAGACGGACAGACGGACAGACAGGACGCGATTTTAGAAGGGTTTTGTAAAATTATTTTACAAAACCCTAAAAAGAAGTTATCCGGGCGCGGCAGATTTTCATAAGGGATAATTATATCCTAAGCAAACTACCATTCAAAAATCTGAAATTTTGGATGTGACGCGACCTTGTGGCGACTTTTAAATAATGCAAAAAGAATGGCAATTTGGCAGTACTTGAGCGCGTCAGGTTTTTGTACAGACGATTCAACTGAACGTCCTGGTCATACCCATTCATAATCTGACAATTGTATTTAGGGGTTTCCTTAATATGATGGTTTGAAAATTTTTTGTCTGTACACTTATTGAATATAATTTCACGGCTAATAACAGGTTTGAAAATTTTTTGTATATACACTTATTGCATATAATTTCACGGCTAATACTAATCAAGGAAAATTCTATAATTAAATGATAATTTATTAATCAAATTAAAATATTAAAAATTTTTTTCATTAAATAATAAGGAAAAGTAGTTTATGGTTGACGCTATTATTCATAATCATCATCATCTTCAGGGGAATTATCTTCATCAAACGATTCTGTTTCCATACCATTATTAATTTCTTTCACGTTTTCCATATCTGTAACAAGAGATCGATATAAAATTTATAATTGTTTTTATTTATTTCATACAATCATGATGAAATATGGAATAATAAATTTACCTTGAGCTTCGTTATCATGTTCAATATCTGGTGTTAGGATAATATCCTCATATACTACCGGCAACTGATCTCGAACGAACCGCATCGTTTCTAGTTTTCCATCGACTTCTGTCCATCCGTAGCTTGTTGGTGAAATTTTACAGATACGTGACCAGTGTGCATGCCTCCACAATATATCTCGTTCTTAATAAATGAGCGAACAACTTCAATTTGCAAGGTGGCACGGTACAAGGATCATAATTGCGGACGTATAACGAGAAAGGCTCGGATGTATCAGACACTTTGTAAGTTTTGTTAAAGATTTCTTCTCTAGCTTGGTTGACATCAACTATTTTATTTAAGCCATACGAATGGCAGATAAAAGATTCAATAACGTTGAAACCTTCATCTATATTGTAGTCTTCAGATCCCATATTTGCAAATGCTTTCTGGAATATTGGAGATTTTAGAAGTATTGCTAAAGTTTTCTTCTTGCCTCTGGCACATAATCTGTAAAGAGCCGGGTTAAAGCCGCATCCGGTCAATGCGTGAAATGCTGGTAGTGCTCGGGAAATTAATGGGCTTAATTTGGTCGATAGAGCTGAAAGATCTATGTATCGGCGTGTATTTCCTACTCCGAGATCCATTCATATCTGCAATGCTGCTTGCAAATGTTCCATGTTTGCTATCATTACAACGACAATGTCAGAGGTTCTTGTTTTAACGGGTGCGTCCTCTTTCAATTGGCATACGTGGTACACAACTTTTGTGTCCGCTTCTTCGTGGTCAGGACATGACAGCTCTTCATTGATGGTTCTTGTTACTTTATTGTCGATAACTGAATACACATAGCATACAATGAATGGTTTTATTACCGGTTATAGCTACCATCTCCTGATGATATGAAGAACTTGACAATAGTTCTTTGAATTTTATTATATATTTTTCAAATTCTTTGAAAAATTGGTTTGTTGCGTCTGTTGAGGGCCGGAAATATGAAATTCTTTATCATTTACACTACCTCGAAGAGCGTGAATTAGCGGTCAAATATAATGGCTATTTTATCAGCTGGATTCTTCACAAGACATTTCAATATATTTTTGGATACATTTCCAAAGCTTCGAGGCATTTCTTTAAGTGTATTTAAAAAAGAAACCATTTACGGTAACAAAATCAACATGAAATGGCGGTTGTTCCCTTTTTCAATTTGTTTTTCCAGCTCATGAACCAGTACAGATTTAACAGTCTTACTAACAGAATCATCGATGTTATATGGTATACTGATAACGGGACGGGAGTTATTGGAAAACAAAGTATTTTTTCAAGTTTTATTTGCGTGTCTAGTGATAACCAATAATCTATCGAATAAATTTCGTTGCAGTCTCACTTCATAGACTTTCTGGCCAATTTTCATAACGTTTTTTTTGTAAATTTGCAAAAGTTTGCACTGAATTTTTTTAAATGGTTGGTGAAATCTTTCTGAATTTGCATTGCATTCCGTTATAAATTGATCCCTGAGGAAGGTTCCGGTTGACACAGCATTCAACAAGCTATTTGCTATTTCAGGAAATTGATGGATTGCTGAATACTTTCCAAGATAAATACAATTTGTTTATGATGTTCTTTCATTCAATCTGGGTGTATGTCCGCAGTTATGGCTTGGTGGCTCTTTGTAAGTCTTGCACGAGTTAGTACATGTGATATTATTCGCGTTCGGGTCCCATTATTTCTCGCCCACCGGTTTCTAGCGGCGATTGAATTTGTCAGATTAACGATTCCAGTGAGTCGACGTGCTGCGTCATCATTTAAAGTATGCTTCAATGTTAAATCAACAGGAATCCGTGAGAAAGGCTTATCAGTCCTTCTGATACCAAATGAACCCTTAGCGATTTCTGCTCGAAGACCCGGATGTGTGATGTCTACATGCAGCAGTTGATTTATGTAATAAACTAGCCATCAACTGTAGTTTTGCTGGTTGTAGAACAATAAACTGGCAATTTGACCCTGTGCATAAATGTACAGACCTAAATCTCAAGTTTCAGTACTTTTGAGGAATATGTGCTACAGATTAATAAAATCAATATACACTGCGTAAAATTACGCTGTTTTCCTGTGCTTACCTTTCAATGTGTCTGCTGTATATTGTTTGTAGCATAGAATTATTTGTTTGGTTCCTGGATGCTGTATTTGCGGAGAATGCTGTGCATGCTGGGCAAATGGATCGTCAAATTCTTGTTTTCCAAAAATGATTCACAAGGTAATTGCTCCAGTACTAATACCATTAGAGGGTGTAACCGTCTACATGTGTTATAATTATTGTCGGTAATAAAACCTGGAACTGAACCATTAGCAATCAACTCGCATTGAGTCATGATATTGCTTAGTCCACAGTCTTCTATGAAAGTCCCAACTGCTTTGATAAAAAGTAATTTCAATATGAAACGCCCCCAAATGAATAAAAATGTTGCCAAATCTGGATGATGCTTAAGTTTGAATACAATAAATTATTCGAGCGAAAGCAAGATCATAGGTTACCTGGATGTAACATTCTTGACATTCGTTATCGCTAACGCTTATTTCCAACGTTTTCAAGACAGTCCAATTATTTTTGGGAGATGAATTTGGGTGTCGAATAAGATACTTTTTGAACTGGTGAATCGTCAATTAAAGTCTTACTTTGATATCTTACCCCCATTGGGATATCAGGTATTCTATGTATATGTAAAAACATCCAGGTGTTTTGACATCATAAAATTTTGTGGAGTTACATTCAGTTTCAGGATATCTAGCTGATTCCAAGTTGCAATTTTCAATCGTTTTATTTACGGCTACATGTCAAAAGTAATTTCATTAAAGGTTCTTCGTCTTCTTTTCCGCTGTATAGTGATCTTAGATGACTCCAAAGAATTTGCAGAAACAGTCTCATTAATAGTTGGAGATACGAAAGTCATTGTATGTTCATTTTGAATGACGTCTAATAAATTATCCCTATCGTGTTGTTAAGGGTATCTTTACCATTTAGTGTTTCGACAAAGCGATCAAAATTTTCGAAAGCTACTGCAGTTTTTAAATCTGGGCGACGTATAATATCTTCAGGGCACATGTATTTACTATTTGTTGTTGGAAATATAATTTCCATCTCTAATTCTTCCAATGTCCTGTAAGAGCAGCAGTGACCATATTTAGATAATATATGTAATGGTTTTACTTCGCTTCGCGTCTGTAACGTCGAGATTTCCCGAAGGAAATCTGAACCGACCTCTCATCGGTTCTAGACGTGAAGTCTTGGAACGTGACAAGGGACTGTACCCATCAGGTCAACAAGTCCGGACACTCTTAGTCTACTGCGAGGTGGCTGCTGGCTAGCTAGCTAGTTCGGAGAGGAGTTTCGGTCGCGGGTCTCACGCGAGCAGACTAAGTCCGAAACACAAAAATTCAGCCACCGGTTTAAATGCCCGCGTCAAACAATTTCCATCGACTACTCTAAAATGCATCTTCCCATCCCGGAGGAAATGAATGAAAACAACCGCCAGAAATACGCGCTTCCGAATATCACCGACGTGGTGCCCGAATATACTACTCTTAAGACAAAACCGAAAAAAAATCTACGCTAGTAAAAAACACGCAACCACAAGCTACGGCACCGCGTACCGACCGCAACAGCAAACCGGCCATTCGCGGATTACACGAACCCTACCCTCTTAGTGGCATACTCACCGTTCTCCGACATTCTCTTACTAGAAAAGAACGGTATAGCTGGAAAGGAAAGTCTTGGTTAGCCTAGCAATTCATTGTATTCATTTCTTAGTTGTTGTATGTAGGTATTTCTTGAATAATTATAGAACAAATTCAACGAGACTTTCTAGACGGTTTGTAATAATTTGGTTATATTCTTTAAAATTCTTAAGGAGCACCTACACTAATTTTGTGTTTTTGAAAAGCTAATACCCAAGATGGGTTAGAAAAAAAATTTTGGTATATGTTCAATGAGTAATGAAGTTAAAGAAAAAAAAACCACATGGTATTATAAGCAGAGATCGGTAATTCCTTTGTATAACTTAAATAAGTTCATTATAATCATAAGGGAGATTATTATCTTAAATCATTCTTTCTTTTGAGGATGATACGTGGTGATAATTTTCGTATTAACTTATGTATCAGTTGAATGTAAATTAATGTACTTAACTAAAAATTACAATTAAATTTGAGTTTTAATTGTCTCTGTCTTCTATAACGACATTGCTTTTAAAATGCTTATGTGATAATTTAGTAATTTAATATATTCAAAATAATTTTTCTCTTTTTTTTTTGTTCTTAATTTTCTATATCTTCATAAACCCGTGAATTTTTTCCGAAATGGTAAAAAAATTTTTAAATATTTCTATTATGTACAACATTCTTTTTTAGATAAACAAGGCTATTTACAGATATATTTTGTTACTTGAAGGTAATTTCAATGGACTGAACCTAGGAGCACTAAAAACTTTTTGGGCAGTCATAAGTACAATACGGATCTAGATCTGTTTCAATGAGAAATTAAACAAATTCTTTTTTGTAGGTTGTGTCCTAAAAAAAAGCATTTAGGGGAACTTGAACAAAGCTGCCTTGTGTTTCTGAAACCGTAATATATAAGAATTCAAATACCCTTACTAAGAACATATGAATTTTCATTTATGATCACTTAGGCATTTTCTGTGCCTTAAATTAAATGGCCCTTTTAACCAAATTAGAGCCTAATTCTAAAAGACATCGAGTCCTATCATGGCTTACTGCCTTGTGATAATATACTTTTCGAACTTGAACTACTTAAACTTACAACATTGCTTACACTAAGACTATTCCCGCTACAGTTATTTACACCGCTATTCAAAATGAATAATTAGACGTACAAAATTGGAAATTTGCATAGGAAATAATGACACGACGAAGAAATCTAAGAAATGCGAAATTTTTCTAACATTCCAACAAAGTTGTGAAATTCGGATAGTAAAACTCTAAGCGATCATTAAGCAGGGTACACATTGCTCTGATTTATGTAGATTTCGAAAGCATGGATTATTTCTTGTTATTCTGTTTCTGTATGATATGCAGGTAATAATTAAATGAACAACAGGAAGGATAGGCTGTATTATTTACTGGTTATTAATGTGGTTTGTGCTATTTTTTTATTCTTACTTGCATCATTTGTTACTTATTAATAGGGTCCGTATTATTTCGTATTATTATTTATGTTACTGTTAATTATTAACAAAATAGTTGGTAAAACAAGCAATTTGCGATATGAGGCTTAATAAAAATTACCAGTTCAAATGCTACTTTACTCCTACTATTGAAAGAGACTTGAATGTATTTTAAGATATTTTGTATTTTCAATTCAAATATTGAAAATCAACTATCCCTAATTGGTTTTTGTTTCAGCTTTACTATAAATCTTGAGGAATTTGCTGGAGAAATTCAGAAATTTTTTCAACACTTTTTGCTGGAGTAAATTTGCATTGGTCATATTTATTGGGAAACCCACAAAATGTTATTATCTTTAATTATGTTACTTGATTGATGGAAACAGTGTTGTGACTAAATGGAAAATACTTTCATTGTGATTAAACTACTCTTTCGATCCCGAATAATTTTTTTTATGTCTGTCGCTTGCTGGTATAAATCTACTCTTTCGTTTGATTTTGGAATGTTATAAATACCTGGGCCATAGAATCACTTATAGAATTCTCGAAAAAAATTATATTTATATTTTCGATTAGATAACGCTGGACTTTCGGGCGGTTTTCCTCCTAGTTGATGAGTGGTCATCTTTCTTGGTACTGCCTTAAACGGATGTAATTAGCGTAGTGGACGAGGTGATGAACTTTCAATATTGAACCGAACCATTTATTTAATGTCGTTAATGCCTCCCGAAATTCAGTGTGTATGACGTAATTCTCAATCGTGTCTGCCTACGCATCTTTCAGTGACAAGCGATGATGATCAATTAAAGCTGCAGCTACAAGAGCACTACCTGTCGATTGGCCACCTCGAAGCGTAGAAAATGACGAAGGCATTGAATTGTAGACTCTAGTTGCAAAATCTTCGAAAGTAGTATTTTCCTTATCGCGTCCAGAAACAATATCAAGGGATCGATGTCGTTCCTCATAATATTGATGGCTGTGGCTGTACCTAGACTTGCTAGGTAAGTTCCACTCACAATAGACTCGTCAGCCAATGGAACAAACCATGGAACGCCAGGTTCGCTATTCCTAGTCCGTTGGGGAGCTGTGGTTGGTGGGAGTTCCACGCCACTGATGCTGGGTTTGGAAACATTAGACGAGCTGTATTAAAAATCTGTTGTAGAACTTACTTGTAATGTTAAAGGGCTTCGCTGGTCGTGGGAAACTGCAGGAACCGGACGTCGGTTCAGTGGCAGCGAGTACTTAAAAAGTCGCTCCCGAACGGTCGACGTCAAGAGCGTAGGGTAGATGGATCGGCTGATCGGCGCCAGTGGCGTAGGGCTAAGTTATTGCATATATTAATGATTTTTTTGCTGTTACATAGGCTCTTTACTGCCAAACCGAGAATAATGTGTTTGGAGGTTATAATTTTCTTACCAGTAGTATCGTAAATAAGATCTTGTCCAAGTGAAAAACTGCCAGTTCTTTTTGATTTTTCTATTATCACGCGCTTTTTTTGATAAATGTGAAATATCACCCCCTATTAATGTTTCCAAAAAATTCGTTAAGAGCTCTGGCACATAATCCAACTCTCCCGTCATCAAATCTTCAGCAGTACAATTTTCACCCAAATTTTTTTTGCACTTATGAATTTCTTCGCGAAGTTGTGTTGCGACTGAACGAATGGCATCTCATTGCCATTTTCTTGAATACATCATTGTAGGCTACACTATTAACGATAAATGGTGCGAGAAACCTTTTGCTTTTCAGCATAAATAATCTTTATCTTATGATCGAAAGTATCCTATAATTTTGTTTTCTAAATGACCATCTCAAAATGAAGGACTGCTTATAGAATCTGTGAATAATCTGGTCTACTCTATTCGTCACTGTAAATATTATTTTTTGCTATGATTGAAAAAAAGGCATTCATTGTTCTTCACTACCCGTTCTTCCATAATTTCATATAGCATCGCATAAGCAGTCTTGTATATTTTTCACTTTTTCAGAAATTCACTGTTATTTTGCTTGGAAACATCGCGTAAGTATTGATCGTTATAACATTTATCATAAAGAATATCTGAATCGCTATCGAAGACAGTGATTTTTTCTAACATTTTAATATCATTACATTCTGTGGCGGCATCTTTCAACACTTGTATTCTTCGAAATCTATTGACAGCCAATGGAACTTCGCGTCCACGCAAGTGTTTGCGGTCTCTTCCACAAACAAAACATCATTGTGTCACTAAATCTCCTTGATTATCAGGCTCATTGGTGCCAAGTTGATTGTCAAAATATTCGATGTATTGATCAAAATTAGTAGATACTTCCATTCTGAAAATAATATTTTTCCAATCAATAATGACAGAATTAATAACATTATAAGGAATATTATTATTTTATGACGATCTTAAATTTTTGTTTGTAAGCAAAAAATTGTGTAATGGTTTTTGGAAAGAATAATTTCTTTTATTCACAAGAACCGAATGAAATAATATAAAATATTCAATTATTCTTCTTTGTAGCACTACAGCCCCTCTCGGGTCTTCGCTTAGAGATAGTTAGAGTATCTCATTTTCATGAACGTATTGATTTTTTCGGAAGTTGGTTTAGTCAGTATCATGCTCCCGTGTGCCTGCTCAGCTATGATATGATCTAATTAAATCAGTACATATCACCACTGAGTGAACACTCATAGTCTGTCCGAAAAATCCCCTGAACTAAATCACGTTGCTTCCAACGAGATTTGAACCTGGGACCTTCGGTTTATGCGTTCATGCTCTAACCACTAGGCCACACAAACTATATATTCAATTATAATACTTCTAATTTTTATGTTATTTCAGAATTATTAATTTATAAATAAATGTATGCAGTTTTTTAAGATTTTAGTAAAAAAATATTTTTATGCTTATTATGAAGTAGAACGGAAATAAACAAAGCTGAGAACCACATTGTTACTTTTATTTTTGTAAGGAAATTGAATGTTTACAAAGCAGCTAACATACCCTGTGAGAAAACTCGAAGTTAATAATACAAAATAATAGATTATTGAAGAATTAAGTAATTACTGTTGTATTTAATGCAGGTGTTTTTAGAAAATTTACTATAGGACAAATTATATTGAATTCAGTTTCATTTCAATGTTGTATTGCGTGAAAAACGTTTTTTATATATTTTGTATTATAACAGTGATTTAATCGAATTAACAATCAAAATAATAGTTCTATAGAGTGATCGATTTATTTCCACTCGCGCAGCGATACATGGTTAACGCCGCTCATGTACTATACTATATATGATAGTAAAAATAATGAGCTAGTGAAAGCCAAAGGGGGGATTTTGAATTGTTCTTGGGTCACTCCAAAGTCCGTAGATGAAGAGGGGATGAGGACGAAGTAAGGTAGCCATTTTTGGGATAAATTTTTTGACAATTTTACCATGCTATTTCCTACGTTAACCTTTTCGGGGACAAAGTGCAAAGAACTTACTTGGTCACCATCACTTCGCAATCTATGGACCTTGGGTCACCCCATACATAAAATAAAAAAAATAATTCATTCATAACGCAACAAACAGACGAAATTGTTTAATATATAATAATAGATATTAACACTTATGCGTCTGTCGATGTTTTAACCCCCGCCATCGTTGTAGAAGTAGTTGGTACATTTGATTCTGAATCCACGCTGGAAACAGCTGGTGCATCATTCCATTCATCAGCATTTTGCTGTTGTTCGGTATTTGAAAAATCAGAAGGTATTTTAATCGCTATGAACAACTTGCAATATTGTGCGTGATATCCTTCATTTGATGACGTTTCAGTGGAAGCGCAGGTTTGCTCCTACGATACTTCAAAACAGTAATTTTTTTTTATTGTTTCCGACGTAAATTTAACAATCTTTCAAGATGTTTTTTCACCACAAAACACACTTCATAATATTGTCACTCATTGTCGGCAAAAACCTTTAATTCAGTTGGAAAGTCAACATTAATATGCTGTACATGATTTTCGGAGTGCAGGTTTGCTCCTACGGTAGTCCATAGCAGTCTTTATTTTTTTAATGTTTCCGACGTAAATTTAATAATCTTTATAGATGTTTTTTCGCCACAAAATACACACTTCATAATTTTGTCACGGATCGTCGGAGAAAACCTTTAGTTCACGAAATTGATAAGAAAAAAAAATATATATAAACAAGCCAGAGCGTTGTATACGTAATGCACACGTGCTGTGAACAGCTGTATGATGGCTTCATGGCATCATGGTTGGTAGATAGAAGCGAAGAAGAAGAACGATAGGATGCGGAGTGGGGAATACATACTCCCACTGTAGCTGCACGTGCCACACTTTATTTATAATTTTGAGCGTCTGACATGTCCAAAATGGCAAATTATATATTTTTTGTTATTTTCGTAGCATTACGCACAAATTAGAAAAAAAGCCACTGCGCTCAAGAACCCCGAAGGATCATTTTTTTGCAAATTTGTCACCCTCCCACTCCCTTAGGTCACGCTGAAATCGACAGATAATTAAATTACATACTTTTTAGTTTTAATTTACGCACCATAGCTTAATCTGACACCCTCGAGTATTTCTACCGATCGATTTTTAGGGTTTTGTAAAATAATTTTACAAAACCCTACTAAAATCGCGTCCTGTCTGTCCGTCCGTCCATCCGTGTGTCACAGCGTTTTTCTCGGAAACCACTTAAGCTAGAAACATAAAATTTTGTAGATAGGTGTAAAGTAGTGCTCTCTTCAAAGTTCAACTACAAAAAAAATTTTATAAGGTTTTTAAGGGTACCAAAATCATGTGTTATTGTTGTTGTAATTCCAGAAATTTCAAATGGTTATAACTTCCGAGTTAGATTTTCATCAAACTTGCAGAATATAAGGAGCTTTTATAAGACTACTCGAATATCGAATTTCGTTGAGTTTAGGGCTACTTATATGATTTTATTCGGGAAAATGTGAAATTCGAAGATCATACTATTGTTAACAAAGTTGAGCGAATTTTGACTTCTAAGGTATTTGTTGTTGTTGTGCTCATAAACATCTACCTCCATAATTTTTATCAGGTCACAGGTGTCCAATCGCGAGGGGGGGGGCACATGACAAATAAGACGATTGAAAATAAAGTAGCAACGCAAAATGCTGAACAAAGAAAGAAACCAACAGTACAAGATGCGAAAAAGACAACATTTCATGATGCCGATATCATACTAAGCGCGGGAGGAGATAACGACAGCGCAAACGACTATGTGGCACTTGCTGCGATGGATAATCATATGGATACTGAAATGGATTGCCAAGAAAATATAGGTAATATTAATAATTCTTGTGATAAATTTATCGAGTACTAAAATCTAAAAATAAGGAGAAGTAGAAGAAGTCAATCGGTGTATCTGCTGTTCCTTCTGTTAAAAATAATAGGACTATTGGAAAAGTTCCTTCGGTTAATGTCTTTGGACAGCGTGGAGGGGATATAGGGATAGTATTAGCAGCCGAAAATTAGATAGATAATTTCGAAGTGAACGCTGATAAATTCAAAACGACAAATTATAAGACATAGATGTCGACTTCAATATTAACGGCGAAAAATTGCAGAGTGCTAGAAATGAGCAAAGCGTATAAAAACATTCTGAATCTGCCAATGCTTACTCAAACTAGTTTGGTTTACCAATTAGCAAAATCATTAATCTTTAGTCAAATCATTATAATGGAGAAAGCTAGGTTTATCTACAAAAATTTAAAAACTAATGATTCGGACCGAACACCATTAAATCAGGTATTACAGATCAACCCATATAATGCGAGGAATGCAGATCAATTCGTAAAACCTTTTGTCAGAAAGGAATGTCTAGAGAACGTTGCAACGAATGATGCTCTGCGTGCATATAACAACCTACCAGAAATGGTTAAGAAAGCAAACTTACTTATGGTATTTAAGTTTCCAAAAAGGTCGAACTCAAAAATTTTAATAATCTCTTTGTTATTTCTGCGTATGCACCTGGTCGAAAGGCTCTCAAATTTAAGGAGGAGCTCAATTCCTTGTTTGAAATACTCGAATTGAACAGGCTGCATACTTATTATATTCTTGTTGTTAACATGAATACCCGGAATACATCATGGCTGAACGCCACCAATAATCCCAGAGGTGTATTCCTGAAATCGTGCATAACAGAGAACCAAATTGAATACAGGTGCAATCTACAAGTATGGGTTGGAGCTCCTAACATACCCTAGCACAAATTCATATTTCCTTACGATAACTACCATAACGCAATTGTAGTGGGATGATGTCTTCCTCATTCCAGTTCAATATGAAAATCATCGGTTGACAGTTTCAATAGAAGTTTAATCGGTACTACCAGAAGCAATTACCTCCTCCTGATGCTGACAACTCTTGTTCAATGGTTCCTAATGACGGGAATCTAACTAACGATGAAATAGATCTCTGTTTGTCGAAATTAGAGAAGCTGACGTTCGAACCTATTGAGAAAGTCGTTCCCAAGATTAAAAATCGAATCAGTATGGAAGGATATGAAACACCAATCATCGCAAGGTTAAAAAGATTGAAAAGCCTTCTTCTCACACGCGTCAATAATATTTATTGGCGATTTTAGACTACAACCATCCCTCGTTGGCTTTGTTGAAATTACACCTGAAGAATGTCCGGAACTTAATCCTTCTTACTTCAGGAGTGAGGTCAGCAATCAATGGGCGGAAAAACTGAGGGGTATTAGCACACAGGACCCAGATGGTGTTTTTACACAAGTGAACTGCTTACTCCGTAAGAAATCTCGAGTGCAAGTATCTAACCTAGAAGTTGCTAGTGATGAGATAAATCTTTTCAATAGCGCTGATATGGAAATTGATAGTACGACTCCGGATAGAAATGGAAACAGGATTATATGTGAGGGTTTGCAGAAACTTGCCCTGATTGGAACATTAACATCTGACCTCATACCGAGCTTGAATCTTATTGATTATTTTGTTAGCTGTGAAGACTTGTGTTTCATCTTTCGCAAGATAAATAACAGGAAATGCCTTTTAAAGTTTAATTGCGATTCGCAGCGCTTGAATTGGTTGGGTTTTGGGAGAATCACGAAGTGTTGCGCAATTTCTCTTCTGGATCCTGTATCGATTTTCCGATCGGGGACTGTGCCACAAACTGTATGGTTGGTAGTTGCGGAATTGCGAATAAGACGGTGAAAGCAACTCAATCACACACAACACAACCATCGTATGCCCTGTGCTGGCCATTCATGTTTCCGAGCAACTAAAATGTCACCAATTCTGACCTTTTCGCAAGTTTGAGCTTTGTAGCTTCTGTAGCTTTGGAAGAAATTTCATGTGACGCATGGATAGACGGACAGATGGGCAGACAGACGGACGTACGGACGGATACGATGGCAAGCTAGTAGGTTTTTGCAACATTTCTTTCAGAAAGACCTAAAAATCATGGAGCTAGATCCAGTAACAAATAACTTAGACGCTGAAATTCATTGAGCTTTGCTAATAGTAGTAGGATTTGATATTTCGTCAGTAAAACTGCATCAGTATCATTAAATTGGATGAAATCAGCCATTTAAGTAGTTCTTTAAAATATCATTTTATTCTCTAAGTTTCAATAACATTTACGGACGTTATAGCCATTTGAATTTCTTCCCGTTATAACAATTATATAGGATTTTCTACTACATAGGCTTTCCGTCGAACCAGACTCTACACTTTTGATTGAATCTTCTCCAAATTTTCAGATAAGATGAATAACAAAATTAGTCAATGATTTTGGTAATATTGGAACAAAACGTTGGCTGGTTAAGGTTGAGTTCTTTTAAAGCAAGAATATACGAGTATTTGTTGTGCATGTCATAAACGTTTTTCTTAAATTAAATCATTCTATTTATCCACATATTGTACGTTAAGTAGAAACCCTTTTGACATGAGCGTCGTTCTGTCTACCCTACTTGCTTTTTGTTCAGCTGCTGCTTGGATTAAGGAAATAAGATCATACCTCACCGATTATTATATCCTTTAGAAGGGAGCATACTCTTATCTACACGACTTTTTAACTTTTGTATTTGATCAGAAACGGGGTTTTACTTTGTCCTGCAGCTACTTTTTAGTCTTTTTTTCAATGAATTTACAAATGCCGTTATTTTTTAAATAAATTTATTTATTTTCAGAGAAGGCCAAGCAATCTGG